>JACCGJ010018049.1:0-27274 GCA_013407085.1 Atriophallophorus winterbourni
AAGGTCGACGTGGCAGCCCTACAAGAGACGCGATTACCAGACACTGGTAAGCTGACAGAAAGAGATTACACGTTTTTTGGAAAGGAAAGGGGTTCTGATGAGCCTCGACTGCATGGAGTTGGGTTTGCCGTTCGAAACGACCTTCTAAAAGCAACTGAACCGAGCAGCAGCGGGAGCGAACGGATTTGGACTCTAAATCTGAGGTGCATTACTGGTACCATAACGTTGGTAAACGTTTATGCGCCGACGCTCTCTGCGACGACTACTGAAAAAGACGCTTTTTATTACAACCTCGCAACAGTCCTGAAAAACGTGCCACAAAGAAACTTTGTAGTGGTATTGGGTGATTTCAATGCTAGAGTTGGTGCGGATTACGAATCTTGGCAAAACTGTCTCGGGAAATTCGGTGTAGGTAAAACTAATGAAAATGGACTACGCCTTTTAGAATTATGCACACAGTTCAGTCTCTGTGCTAGTAACACTTTCTTTCAAACAAAACCACAGCATAAGGTCTCTTGGAAACATCCTCGCTCTAAGCACTGGCACCAGCTTGATCTTATTCTTGTTCGGCGCACTAATATAGGAAGCGTACTTCTCACCAGATCATATCAAAGCGCAGACTGTGACACTGATCATTCACTGGTTTGTGCAAAACTGAAGCTTTTCGACACGAGATTTCACCGCACCAAATTGTCTGGTAAGCCTAGGATTGACGTCACCCGCATGTGCGAACCTAATCTAGCTGCGCGATTTGCAAAAGCCTTCACAGCCGAGTTCAGCAAGACAACCCCACCTGAATCGGCTTCAGAAAACTGGGAATCGATTAAAAACAGCATATGCCGAGCCGCACTTTCCACTTTCGGTCCGAAGAAAGCTCGAACGAGCGACTGGTTCGAAGCAAAAGCTTCTGAGATGACTGCTGTGTTGGATGAGAAACGGTCAGCATTCTTGAAGTTCAAAGGTATGCCAACAGATGAAAACTTACGACTTTTAAGAGCAGCCAGAAATAAGGTCCAACAGACTGCAAGGCGATGTGCAAATGACTACTGGACAGAAATTAGCCTTAGTATCCAAAAAGCTGCGGATACTGGAAATTTTCACGGCATGTATGATGGGATCAAGAGAGCCATTGGTCCAAACAAACATAAAATGGCTCCCCTTAAGTCTGTATCTGGTGACCCGATTGTGGACAAAACTCAGCAGATGGAAAGATGGGTAGAGCACTTCTCCTCCCTCTACTCTAGGGACAGTACGGTTTTACCACATGTATTTGAAAATTTCGAGCGTTTGCCGACTATTGAATATCTAGATACTCCCCCTACTCTTGATGAGCTCAATAGAGCAATCGACCGCTTAGCGAATGGGAAGGCCCCTGGTGACGATGGAATTCCATCTGAGCTCATCAAATGCGGTAAAGCAGCATTATTACAACCGCTTCACCATTTGCTTCTTCAGTGCTGGCAGGAGGATTGTGTCCCACAAGAGATGCGAGACACAAAGATCATCACGCTATTCAAGAATAAAGGAGATAGAGGCGACTGCAACAATTACAGAGGAATCTCCCTTCTGACTGTTGTAGCAAATTGTTTGCAAAGTTCTTACGATCCGCTGCAAGTTTTTTATCTGATAGATTTACTCCTAATCGCAATGTGGCTTTTCGCAGGGAAGATCGAACCGTTGACATGATCTTCTCCCTGAGACAACTTCAAGAAAAGTGTCGGGAACAGCGTATGCCATTATACGCTTTTTTTATTGATTTAACTAAGGCATTCGACTACGTCAGCAGGGAGGGTCTTTTCAAAATGCTTGATCTGATAGGCTGCCCTCCAAGGCTGCTCAGACTCGTCATTTCGTTCCACTCAGGCATGAAAGGCTCAGTCCATTTTAACGGTTGCAGTTCAGAAGCATTTGAAATTCGCCGAGGCTTCAAACAAGGGTGTGTTTTTGCTCCCACGATGTTCGGCATTTTCTTTGCTCTGCTTCTGAAGCACGCTTTTAGGACGAGAACAGAAGGCATTTACCTTACGACACGCGAAATTATGGCAAGCTTTTCAACCTGAACCGGTTGAGAGCACAAACCAAAGTACGGGATGTGATAATCCGTGACCTGTTGTTTGCCGACGATGCAGCCTTTATTGATCACTCCCCAGAGAACCTACAGTCGCTATTGGACTGTTTTTCGTCGGCATGCAAAGACTTTGGTCTAACAATCAGCATGAGCAAGACCAAAGTCCTTGGTCAAGGGACTGTAGCGCCTCCCATCATAACTTTTTGAAACTGGCAGCTGTGATCAGTACCTCAGTTCACCTACCTTGGTTCACCATTGCGGATAACCTCTTCACTAACACTGAGATTGAATAAGCTAATTGGCCAGATCAGCTTTCATTCTTCCCGTTTGAACTCTCGTGGTTGGGGTAACCGCAAGCTGACTGTAAAGACGAAAATGATGGTGTACAGCGCGTGCGTACTGAACGCTTTACTGTACGGCAGTGAAACCTGGACCACCCACGCAAGACACGAACGGAAGCTGAATGCTTTCCATCTACGAAGCATCCGGCGTATCTTGAACATATCGTGGATGGACAGAGTGACTAATGCTGAAGTGCTTTTAAAAGCTGGTCTACAGAGCATGTTCACTCTATTGCGACAGCGCCGCCTGCGCTGGCTTGGTCATGTCTATAGAATGGAAAATGGTCGTATTCCGAAAGATCTACTCTATGGTGAGTTGCAAACTAGGAAGTCGACTATTGGGCAGACCGCACTTGCGGTACAAAGACGTTTGTAAAAGAGATATGAAAGCTCTTGGCATTGACCCGGCGAGTTGGGAAGAACTTGCTCTCGACCGCTCACATTGGAGGCACTTTGTAAAGCGTCGTCTGCATGCTGGGGAGGAGCAGATACAGCTCTTGGCAGCTGAACGCAGATCACGCCGCCGACGTGCAACTAACGCAATACCACCGAGTTCTGACTATCGCTGCCAGCGCTGCGGGAGAGATTGTTCCTCCCGAATCGGACTGTTTAGTCACTCAAAAAGCTGCAAAACTTGAACTTTCACGCGTTTGTGATGTACATCCATGGTCGACATCGACCGAAGGAGGCCAACAAAAACAATTGGTGAAGCCCGCTTCCATTTTTCGATCAGAACTCCCTTAATGTTTCAATTTTGCTATAATGTCTTTGAGCCCAACGAACCGCAAAGGAACGTCATCCAGGTAGAAGGCATGTTCCGTCCAGACGAATCAGGAAGTAAGACTCATGTTTTCTTTTGTATAATCACAGTTACCATCTTACCATCGCAAAGAACAGTTAAGTACAGGACGTTTCTCCGATTCATGTCCTCCATCTCGCATTACGACACGCTGAAGGCTTCTGTCCTTAAACGTACTATGGCTTCCGATGAATACTGGGCTAAGCAACTCCTTGCTGGTGTAGAACTCGGCGATCGAAGTCCTTCGCAGCTTTTGCGTCACATGCGTTCCCTCGTGGGCAACACAAAGTTAGACGATTCCGTCCTACAACAACTTTGGTTGAATTACCTGCCATCCAGCACCACTGCCATCCCTGCTGTGTCGATCGACAAAGTCTGTCTTGACACATTGGCTGACCTCGCAGATAAAATCACGAACTGCATCGACCCCAGAACCAGCGTTAATCAAGTATCAGAAGAAAAAAAACCTCTCAAAGTTGGAAGCTACCGTGGCCACGTTGACTAAGGAACTCGCATCCTTACAGTTCACCATTTCCAACATGGAAGGGTAAAAAAAAGTCTAGATTTAGACCTCGGAGTCGATCTGAAAATAGAAGCCGTTCTCGTACTCACCATACTAATTGGTTCTGTTATTACCACCGTCGGTTCGGAAACGCTTCGCGCAATTGTCGCTCCGGCTGTAAACATCCTAATGCTGACAGCCACCGTGTCGAAACACCACATAGCCAGTCATTTATGACGACGATCGCTCCTGGCAAACCCACTAGTCACCTCTTGTACGTCTACGACGTGTCTACTAAGCTTAACTGTCTCGTAGACACTGGCGCCGAGGTTAGCGTTTTACCGCGCAGTTGTGAAAAACGCGACCTCCGTCCATCAAGCAATGTGTTGCAGGCGGCTAACGATTCGAAAATCTTGACCTATGGTGAGAAACTTCTGAAACTTGATCTCGGACTCAGACGTGAATTTCACTTCGTCTTTCTGACAGCCGATGTGCAAAAGCGCATAATCGGTATCGAATTCCTGACGAAGTACGGTCTAATAGTCGATCTTAAAAACCAACGAATAGACGACAATACCACGTTACTTAAATTGTCCGGGAAAATCTGTTCCATCACCTCACCTGGTCTTCGCATTTTCGTTCCGAACAATGCCACTTACAGCGATATTTTGCGCAAATTTCCGACCTCAACACGCCTAGCATCATACACGGAGCGACCGATTCACGATGTTCATCATCACATCGTCACTAAAAGGCCTCCAGTTTTTGCTAAAGCTCGAAGGCTACCACCTAAAAAGCTTAAAGCCGCAAAATGCGAATTCGAACATATGGCTGCATTGGGTATAATTAGACCGTCATTTAGTCCGGAGGCATCGTCATTACATATGGTCGCCAAGAAGAACGGCGATTGGAGACCTTGCGGCGATTATCGTGCGTTGAATAGTGTTACACAACCTGACCGCTAACCTATTCCGCACATTCACAATTTTTCGCTAAGCCTTTACGGAAAATCAGTGTTCTCCTAATTGGACCTCGTACGTATATGGTATATGGTATGAAAGCACAAGCCTGATGCAGGCAAAGTGCGGCACAGAGACTGCACGTGGGCTAAGATACTGTCAGGTTGCCCAGGCCTAGTCAGATGGCTTCGTACGTGCATACCACAAGATTCCCATGGCCTCTGATGACATTGCTAAGACTGCTGTAATAATGCCGTTTGGTCTTTTCGAATTCCTTCGCATGTTCTTTGATTTGCGCAACGCAGCACGGTCTTTTCTTCGTAATCATGATTTCGTCTTTGTGTATATGGACGACGTATTAGTAGCTAGCTCTTCACACGAGGAGCATGTAAGTCACCTCCGTAAAATCTTTCAACGCTTTGCCCAATGCGGCGTTACTACCAATCCCGATAAATGCGTTTTAGGCCAGTCGAATATTGATTATCTTGGCCATAGGATTGACAGTAATGGAATAAGCCCATTATTCGAAGACATGGTCCATACTAGAATATCCAATGCCACAATCAATCAAGAGCTATGATACATCAACCGCTCACCGATGTGCTTGAAGACAATCCCAAAAGGTTGTCAATTACAACCGCAGCAGAATCCGCATTCGTTGAGGTTAAAGAACTTTTGAGCAACGCTTCCGCCCTAAGTCGCTTGACAACGCGCATTTGGTTCTGAAAACCGACGCATCACAAGTTGCAGTCGGTGCTGTGCTACAACAAAAAGTAAAGGGAGAAATTCAACCGCTGTCCTTTTTCTCACGGAAGTTGCAACCAGCACAGACTAGGTATATCACTTTTAGACGCGAATTTCTTGTCATATACCTAGTTATTAAACACTTCCATCACCTACTCGAAGGACGCACCTTTATTGTGTTTACCAATCACAAGCCAAATGTTTATGCGTTCCGTTCTCGGACAGACCGGAACTCTTCAAGAGAAATTCTTCAACTCGACTTCATTGCGCAGTTCACCACAGATATTAGACACATTAATTGTGACCGTACGAATGTATAGCTATATCTTGACCTTTGTCGCCCGAACGTTCGTCAACTCTTGGATCTCTATCTTTGGTGCGCCTATTTCCATTACCAATGACAGAGGATAGCAATTTACAAGTGTTTTGTTCAGCGAACTAAGGCGCTTACTATGATGTGATCATCTGCGTACCACCACATACCACCTGCAGCAAATGGATTAGTTGAATGTTTCCATCGTCAGTTGAAGGCTGCCATCACCGCTTGTTCAGGAACAGAATGGTCTGAATGCCTTCCTATTGTACTCCTCGGTATTCGGAACACCGTTAAAGAAGACATTGGTTGTTGTCCCTCAGAGTTGGCATTTGGTACCACATTGAGACGGCTTGGCAAGATGGTACTTGACACACGCACTACCGGCGAAGTCAAACCAGCATCCTACTGCTCCAGACTCAAGCAACACTTTTAGTCCATTAAACCCGTTCCCACACGTGTTGCCGACCGCCCATCATTTATCCACAATGACCTCAAGATTTGTCCGTACGTCTTTGTTTGAGTCGATGCTGTTAGAAAGCTCTTACGAACTTCGTACGGAGGACCATTCAAAGTAATGAAACGCAAAGAGAAATATTTCGTTCTGCTACAGAACAGCATCAAAGACAAAGTTAGCATTGATGGCTTGAAACCTGCTTACGTCGAGCAAAAATCATTACAAAAAGCTACCCCTTCGACTCCACTCACACAACCTATGATGAACAGTGATGATCTCTCAAATCGGCCCTCAACTCTTGTATGTAACCCTTCACCACGTGAAACACGTACCGGCAGTAGAGTGAGGTTCCCCGCAAGACTGGTTGAATACATACGATAAACGGTGTATCGAGCGTTCATCCGTCGACTCACGCTCTAGGGGGAGTTCTGTAGCAGTTTGTAATTTCACTTTCTTTTCAAATGTATTTTCATTTCCATCGATGCTTGTTTCAATCAACGATTATTGCATAATATACTTTTTCCGCGCGCGTTCTTCTTCTGCTTGGTTCGCTGGTGCTGCATTATTGCGTGTTTGTGAATCACGACGGTTAAAGGCAAAATTGACGTGTTGCCACATTTATCAGCCTCGCCAATTATAATTGCCGATCAACGCGACGCACCGGAGTTTGGAGTTGAAATATTTTTGTGTGTGGATGATTGCATTAGACATTGAATTTTCACACGCCGTGAGTTTTTTTTGCCCGCTATTACTGTAACACTTTTCTGTTATAGTTTTGCATTGTTCCACTACAACCTGGACCATCAAGGCAAGACACGAACGGAACCTAAACCATCTACAAAGCATCTATCCTTTCTTGATCATATCGTGGATGGGCAAAGTAGCTGAAGCTGAAGTGCCTTCAAAAGCAGCTGTAAAGATTACGTTTGCGCTACTACACATTATAATGCGCTTATTGTGGCGTCTACATATTTGAAAATGGTCGTATACCGAGAGATATACTCTATGGTGAGTTGAAATCAGGGAGTAAATTATTGAGTATTTCGCAATTGCGTTACTACGACGTTTGCAAAAGAGATATGAAAGATCTTGTCATTGACCGCAGGAATTAGAAAGAATTTGCTTTTTACCACGCAAATTAAAGGTATTGTGTAGAGCGTCGTCTGAAAGCTGGAGGGAAGCAAATGCAGCTCTTAGTAAACGCAGATTATGCTGCCTGCGCACAACTGACGACGTTCGACCGAGTACTGCAAGCACTGTGGTAGAGATTGTTCAACCCGAATCGGACTGTTTATTCATTTGAAAAGCGGTGGAGTATGATAACTTCATGGGCTCCTGATTTATATCAACAGTCGACATCAACTGAACGAAGCCAACAACAACAAGCAACCAAATTAATTTCCATAGAATATAAATCAATCAGGACGTATGAATTTTTCTTCCAATATTAGAGCACAAATTTGTAACTAAGCTGTGTAGAATTAAGTTTCTATTGGTAGCCTTGACGAGATAAAATTGATCCAGTAAAAAGGCAATTAATCCGTGATAACAGCGCAAATTGTTCCGTTTCCATCATCAAAAAAAGAATATGGTTAAAAAAACTAGCTTGACATCTTTCGATTTTATATCAATTCATATTCTTTCATTCGCATGGTGCTCATCAAACCAATATTAAAAGAGCTCATACAACACACATATGGAGAAAATTCCATCACTTGTAATAAACAAATATTCATTAAATCGATTGAATTAATATGGCTAAATTGTGTTACGCACTTCAAACCATGAAATTAGCTTTATTAAATGACTAATTTAAATATTTGTATATTGTATGTCATTTCCAAATGTGCTTATCTAAATTAATTGCGAATCGTGTGACATTTGTTCTGAAATTTTACCACTTAGGCAACTCATGAAAGAACATTTGCTCACCTGAATGGTGATCAAATACATTTTATGTATTCTTGTCGTAGCACTGTATGTCCACTACATTAAAAACGTCGAACTAATATAAATTTATTCAAATAATGTGAATATTACCTAGGTAAAATGCACTCTGAGATGAAAATAAAAATTATGAGATAAAGCGAAAAGTTATGTTGCGTGTCCAAATCGCAAATATATCAACCATTCGAATCAGGAAGTTTATCAGGCATATTGTGCCAGAAAAATAACCAAAGCGCTTCTATATAGCTGCGTTAATTAGTTATGAATTGAATTTCATCACAAAGAAAACTATATGATAAAATTAATTCTAAATTTTTCGCAGTGAAAGTTAATAAGTACAAGACCAAAAAGGATACGTAAATCGTTCAATGAACCTTTGTATGTTTTTTATTTGATCTTTAGCGTTACCGTGTAAATGAAGACGTAATTTGTGCCCATGAATATCCTATTAAACAATGATTTATTTCAATCTAATTACTTGGCACATAAGAGTTTGATCCTCTTCGTATGCTTGTTTCAAATCACATATTTTATTTTGCTCATCGCTAGCAAAATCTATGCAGTTGGAAAACATTCTGCTGACTGTAATTTTGCTTAAAGGAATCATTCTAAGAACATTGAACGTTTAAAAATGCAAATGTTGTATTGTTCAGTATTTGATTATTACAAACAAACATTTTAAAAAACCTTCAAAATGCGTTTGAAAATAATGGAGAATGTATAATGGATTAACTTTCAGATAGATCTCTCTTCAAAAATGATCTCCACAACAACACTGAATTTGATTAAATGTATTTCGCAATTGAACGAATCTTGACTGAATTTAGACTTTTTTTAAACATGTTGTGCTAGAATGCTGTAATCATTGGGATTCTTGTTTCCACTGAGTTTAATTAAAACAAAATGACTAAACATTTTTATTAAATAGCAAGTGACTAACGTTAGATTATGCACTATTGCGTGTGCTCTACTTTAATCTACCTACTTCGAATTTATCACTCAATAGAATTTTACAGAAGTTAGAACACGCAAACAGTTGATAATCCATTTATTATTCATCACGAAATAAACATCGAATAATATATTGAATAGAGTGGTGCATAGTATTGTAACACCGCTTGTTTTTCCTTATCAAAACATTGTCCTTGACAATTATTAACATTTGTTCGTTCGTGCGTGCATCGTAAACGCTCTGTACACGTTTTGGCTACCGCGATAAACCTTTCATCTCCTGTGCCTTTTCTCCAACTTTCTTGGGGAGTTTGTTGTAGTAATCTGGTCTACTACAAATTGGTGAGCCCGACATACACGCATTCTTCGTGTATCTTTTCCGGTACGTCAAAATTTTTTCCGCTTCAAATCGGAGTTTTCAGGTAATTTTTTTGCCTCGTTTAATCGTGCATTTTATTTCCATCAATTGCTCCTGTTTATCTTGAGTGATTCTAAATGCGTTATTTTGGTTTCGACGGTCATCAAAATACCCAGCTTTATTTCACAGGACCCTGAGTATTGGTTTCACTTTTTAGAAACTGAATTTAGATCTAAAAATATCATTGATGACTACGCTATGTTTTCACATTTACCTCAGAAACTCCCCTCGGATGTGTTATTACAGGTACGCGACGCAGTCTTGACTGCACCCATAGGTGACCGCTACCGTATCGTCAAACAAGACGTGATTTCTCGCACGGTTCCGTCTGAACGATCTAGGCTACAGCAGCTGTTCGGCAACTTAGAAATTGCCAACAAAACGCCATCTACCTTACTAATGGAGATGCGTCACCTGCTCGAGTCATCGCACATGGACGAGTCATTATTAAGGAACTGTGGCTCCAGCGTTTACCTCAGTGCGTGCAGCCCATCTTGGTTGCTGCGAAAAGCACTCCGGTATCTGAGCTTTCGGAAATGGCGGACAACATGGCTGAATGTATCCGTCCCTATCGAGATGCCCATGTTTCCGCAGTAACCGCAGGACGATCACGCACACAGGGTACTCCAACGGAAGTCAACGATGCGGATCTGCTGGCTGAGGTTGCGGCTTTACGCAATGAGGTTCGAAACCTCGCACTCAACAATAAGTCACGATCTCGCACCCCATTCCGCCGACACTCGAGTAGTCACACTCGGTCACCCGTTTGCTGGATACATCGGGAATACGGCGACGATGCGCGACGTTGCATCAAACCTTGCGCTCATCGCACATCGGGGCGACAGCTAACGACGACTACTGTCGTCGGCCCGAAGAAATTACGTCGTCTTGTCCACATCAAGGATAAACCCACGAGTATACGTGACGGACCAAAATCCAGTAAAGACGTTCGCACAAGCGCTAAAGCGCGCGGTAATTGTCAACGCTCGAAAATCCACCGACACACAAAAGCCCATTGAGAGCTTTCATCGAACCGGATAAGCGTTTCTCGCACAGGCACGTAGAGCTCGTTGGCCCGTTACCGCCTTCAAGTGGCTATACATATGTCTCCCCTGCTAGGCAATCACCATATGGAGATAACGTGACGCGCTTGCGACACGGTAGGAGTCGTTTCCACCCACCATCCCCGCGACTTCAAGCCAAACAGTCCCACATGCCGAAGGAGTTGGCACATTGCCAGTATGTCTTTCTCCGAAACGACATGGTGAAGCAACCTCTTCACCCTCCTTATGCTGGACCATTTAAGATAATTCGACGGTCCCAAAAAACAGTTGTGATTGACCGCGACGGTCGACACGACACGGTCTCGATTGACAGAGTCAAACCAGCGTTCATGGACAATGCAGTTGACTCAGCTAATCTGCCAGACCCAACCCAGCACCACCGGTGATAACCCCTACTTTAACCTCGACTATTTCAACGCCTGCCACCACAACAGCTAGACGAGCGAAACGGCAACCCGTAAGGTTCGCCGACTATGTAGCACACTTTTAAAGTGTTATCGCTTGGTATATGCCCGTGCATGTTTTACGTACCTCATCACTATAACTCGGTCGTGGCCATAAAGCCATGCACCAGAGAGTTTTTTCTTCTCACTCCTCGGGTACACATGCACCTCCCGCAGTGGACAACGTGGCACGCGCCACCCCCGGATCACCGACGCTTGTCGCCATCCTATCCGGTTACCTGGAATACACGCATCCTTCGTGTATCCCCTCGGCACGCATGTACCTCCCGCTGTGGACAACGTGGCACGCGTTACCCCCGGGTCGCCGGCGCCTGTCGTCATCCTCCCGGTAGCCCCGAGCACACGCCGTTCAACGTGGCGATCTCCCAAGACGGTCGCCATTGACCGTGTCGGCAAGCATGACATTGTCTCAATCGACAGAGTCAAACCGGCTTTCATGGACGAGGAAGTAATCCCACATGACCCAACGCCAACCCCGGCACCACTGGTCATTACCCCTCCTGTCCCTACAGCTAACCCAGAGCCGGCCACTACAGGAACCAAACGTGCCAAACGGCAACCCGTTCGATACGCTGATTTTGTTCTAAATAGTTAATACTTTCATAGCCTTTGGCATACACGCGTGCATTATTTCGTACCTCATTCTAATCACTCGGTCGTGGCCCTAAACACATGCACCAGGGAGTTTTCTTTTTCTTTCTTCCCTCAGGTACGCACCCACCCACCGCTGATGCCACCGAATCGCGCACCATTCCTGGTCCACCTACGCTTGCCTCCAACTCACCCGGTAGCCACAACCACCAACACGAGCACCATTGTTTCAACACGCCTGTCATGTCTCACAAGGTCCTTACCAGCCCAGATTGACGCGCCAACCGATTCTCCTGGCGCGGCCATTTACCATCCCTCTTCGGGACGCAGGAAATTCTGAGCAGGGACTGTGTTTTCGAAGCTTCTGGTTCTTGTTGTCAAGTCTACGAATGCGCCTGTTTCTGCTCAAATTGGGTTCATACTAAGACCACGCCAAACGGGAAAATCCCGCTTGCAGCTGATCACTCCATGTGAGGCGGCTCGTCAGTACGTTCGCTCACATGTGAGGCGCTACTTGGCTTAGTCCTGATCGGTTAACCGTACATCCTACTCTCGAACCACCGAAGATCGACCCACGCAGACCGAGCGCCCTGGCTGACTTCTATGTGACTGGTTGCTGAGAGACTACGTTCCTACCCGGGGTAACCTGACACGCGCATGCCTCACGCTACTGGCAACTCCCGATCAGAAGTCTTCGCTGACCAGACTTCTTGGAGGGGGGCTGTGTAACACCGCTTGTTTTTCCTTATCAAAACATTGACCTTGACAATTATTAACTTCCGTTCGTTCGTGCGTGCATCGTAAACGCTCTGTACGCGTTTTGGCTACCGCGATAAACATTTCATCTCCTGTGTCTTTTCTCCAACGTTCTTGGGGACATTATTGTAGTAATCTGGTCTATTACAGTATTCGTCTGATAACGATAATACATACAATACAGATTTATAATGTACTTATCTGAAATACGTGTGGTGGTAATGTTGCCGAATGAGTTATCATGTGTGCACAACATCATCCGCAAGGCGAAAATAAAAATAACCGCTTTGATCCGTGTGGAGTAACTAGTTTTCTATTTCTGATTTCTTATCATTCGTTATCTTCCCTGATATGCCTTTATCTCACGATTTTGAGCATTGATTGGCATATTGTGCAATTTTAATGATAATAATTTACCATCAGCAAGTTTACGTGTTGCTCGTGAATTCAGTTAGCTCCAGTTAGTGTATCGTGACCTTCTTTTTCTTGTTTTAACCTACTTACCTTACCTGTATTTTCTAGCGCTTTTGGTAAAAAAGGTTCGAGATTTAGTTTTAAAATATCTACGGATTCAAACTTTTGTTAAAAATATATAGGTGTAAATATTTCAAGAGTCAGATTTCATGAGTTGAATAGCTTTTAATACGGGCAAAATCAAATTAAACACGTACATAGTCGTTAAGTTGTGATTTGTATATAGATAAATGTTTGGAGTATGTCTGAATTTTCATGGAAGGAATCGCAATCAAAAAGGACATGCACATTATGAAGATACCTATGGACGTTTCATTGGGAGTGTATCGTAATCTTATTTTGCTACAATGACCACAAATTTTGCTAAAGGTTCTATGTTGTGAAGTTTCGATTTTAAGATTGATGAGCGTCAAAAATCTACATTCGTTTTAACTTCACTTATCCGCTTCATAATACGCCGATTGTAAGCGTGACTGGATCGGAAAATTCCGGCTAACAAATAAATCAGTTGTGTTACCTTTTATCCATATCAATAATCTCCACATCATCCCGAACATGCTTTAGTTCCTGTTGCAGCCTGTTCTGGTTCACCCAGTCAACGGCATTAGACATAACTAATTGATAGAAATTTTCATCATACGAACTCAAAATCACAAGCAAATGTGTTTTCTCCTGTTGATTAGAAAGTATGCCTGGAATTTAAAAAGTCATTTCATATATTTCAAAGCAAAAACGTTTGGCGATGGACTGTCGTTAAACGAAAAGACATGGAATGTTGGAATGTCTGTAATACAATATATCATAATCTACCATACGCTGCTAACGTGTTCTGTTTTATGACAAGTCCATCGTCTGATTGTTTTGAATCTGTATGCCGTGTTGCGTTGAGAAGTGTGTTCCGATTTGTTGGGTACAATAAACAGAAGGCGTACGCAGTTAAAGGTGAAGTCTCCGCTGGATCAACCGCTACAACCTCACCGTGCTCTCAAAGTTCTCTTTCGGCTGAGATCCGTATTATCCAGTAGAACACCCGATGTATTCCTGCCCCTTTACAAGGCATTATTTCGGCCTCATTTATTATATTGTGTCCAAGCGTGGTGCACTTACTTCAAGAAGGACATCGTTCAACTCGAAAGCGCACAGCGACTCGCAACTCGCATGATTGATGATCGGCGAAGTCCCTAGATCTTTTCTCACTTACGCGCCGTCGTTTGAGAGATGACTTAATTGAAACCTTCAAGATGTTGAAGGGGTTAGGTTGCGTTATCATGAACGAAATATTTGACTTTAGCCCCGAACTGGGCACCCGCGGACATTCACTGAAACTTGATAAGGAGCGATGTAGACTAGACTCCCGTAAAGACGTTTTCAGCCTAAGGGTGGTAAATTTGTGGAAACGGCTTCCAGAAAAACTTATATCCTGCAGTTCTGTCGCGAGTTTTAAGCAGGGGTTGGACTGCATCTGGCGTAAGCTTTTTCCAGAATTCTCCCCCAATTTCTATGCAAGATTAGATATTTTCTCCTTTTTAAGCGTTGTCTGATAAATAAGTTAATGCTAGAGTTATGTTTTGTTAAATAGAAAATCTCTAGCTGACCTCTTACCGTACTGGTGAAGAGAAATTTATTTTTATTTTTCCAGCATTATTCATAACGAGGTGTAAGATGCAACTTTATGAAATTCTTCCTTTTCCTTCGTCTTTACCTTATATTTTGAAACAATTTCCAGAATCTAAATTTTGTTGATTTCATTTTCCGGTATTTTATATTTATGCTGTATTTGATGGAAAACATTTCTTTTGTTATTAGAAACTTGCTATTGTAAATCTTTTCTTTACACGCCTTTCGTCAATTATTTGTTTGAATTGTTCGTTTCGGCCATTGTCGGTCATTGTTGTTGAATTTGGTTGCCATTTTGGGCACTTGTAATTGCCTTGCATTTTGACACCACTTTTGGGTGTCTGGTCTTTGATAGACATTTTGGACGACAAATTTGGTAACTCCTTTCATTCTATTCATATCTCAGGTCGTCATTGAACTTGTTTGCATTTGATATAATTGATTCTGGAGTATTTTGTCTCCTGTTTGCCGTACGTTCCTTTACAGTTGAGGTTTGTATAATTATTGCTGTTGTAATTGTTGCTAATTACAGTACCGTATAACATCCGAATTGTGGTTTTGAATTTGTCGAACTAAGAAACGGGTGGAATACGCGTTACTCAAGTCACAGACGTTACACGAGGTGCTTCCTAAATACAACCCGGATAATCCCTTGTCGTCGCGATCGTCGAGGATATCCATATTACAATAAGTAGTAACGCTTTGGCAGTGGTGGTCGCTTCTTTTCAGCTTTCCACCGAAAGAAATTCAGGACGCTCGATCAGCTCGTTAGCCACTCACTGTCCTGTGCAACTGGACTGAACTGAACTGAGGTAGATTCAATAATCTATTAAATATACAATAATCAAAGGCACATTTTGTGAAAAGAAACGCTCTTAAGCGTGCATAATGCAATGCCACCTGAATCATTTGATGCACAACATAACTATGGACCGTGCATTAGTTATAGTGTGAATTTAAAATCAAACGGTTTAACTATGTGTTTATGGCTTCGTCAGTTGTCGAAGAATATGAGCGAATCATGAATGTCTTACTTATAAAAACGTTCAAGGACAAGGAATGGATAAAATCTAGCAGTTATGAATTTCTTTTGGAATACGTTTTTCAACTAATTTAATATCACGCGATCGTCAATTTTAACTCAAATGTACAAATTTAAAACCGTAAGTAATGAGTTAAAATTAATCTTATTTTTGATTGGGTTTAACTCGTGTCGCACGATGAGAACATAATGATGAATAGAATTGCATCCCCAGTGTCAGCAGATTGCAGGCTCCTAAATATACAGATTCCATTCCGAATATTCCGAACAATGATGCATACGTATACGTTGGAACTAATATTAATAGATGGGTTAGTGATAATATCGACACTACGTGCTCAGAGCTTACACTAGTTAATTTTGTTCGAGTATACATAAGAATGCAATTGACAGAAGAGCCGATCGAGCTTCCAGGACATCTTTCGTTAGCATTCTGTAAAGTGGAACCCACCAGCGCCAAAACGATATTTCATTTATATGTTTAAACGTTCTGACGATGCAGACCATCAATAATGATAAAACCTCGTTGTAAGCTGTAAAGAGAAATCTGATTTATCATAAATAAGCATGGTGAATTTATATAAAGTATATAAACAATAAAAAATATAAAGACCGAACGCTAAATAATATGAAAAACGTTATCAAATCATGTTGGTATTGACTTCATTGTGTAGAAATTGTGACAACGCTACTAATCTGGTGTGATGGATTGAATTGAATTAAATAACCAACCAAAGAATGTTAGTGAGAACAAACCACGCTCACTTGAAACACAGCATGTATTAATTAATGCAGGTTTTACAACTAGAACTTGAATAACAGTATTATCGATTAATGTTGATTGAATGATGATGAATGATTGAGTATTATTGATCGTTAATCTAACAAGCACCACAACCACGTCCGTTTGAGAATGATCCTGGGTTTTTATAATCCCGGTTCGGCTGGTTGAACAGAAGTTCTGAACTTTTTAAGTCTTTCCGGTTCAGTATCTTCAGATGTATCCAGGATGGTGGTATTATGATGGTCGATGCAATCAGAATGGGAACATAACTGACCTGTATCTCTGTAGGTAATTTGATCCACAGTTGCAAACAATTGTCTCGCTTTTTCAATGGCAGTAGTCGAAGGTGCCAGTAAGGCTTTTCCTCTAGCGGTTTTGAAAAGTACATTATCTGACGATCGTTTAGATGAGCTAGAAGGCAGTGCTTAATTCGCATGATACGATGATTTCGGTGATTTATTTGAAATGGTATCTGATGAATGCTGAAGTTTGTGAAACTTTGAAGCCACTTTCTTGGTAATGAAAACTAGATTTTCCGTCTGAATCAATGACACAATCGGATGTGGACGTGTTAATGGGAGTAACGCTTGAATCGGTTGAAGGGAAGTCAAATTTTCATCATCAAACAAAAGAGCTTTAGCACAAGCAATGGCACTGTTAGAAATCGGTCTAACTGTCTTTTCAGATGTAGTTTGAATGTCCAGAGTAACGGAAGCGTTCTCCATACTATGATAGGATGTATGAAAGTCAACGTTTTGCTTTTCGCCAAGCGGCATAGTTAAGGTATCATCATCGTTAGTCTGCATTAGAGCTTTGGCTTTTCCGATATGTTATCGGAGTCCATATGGAATAAGGAGGCGTTTGAGAAACACAGGGTTTCCTTCTACGTCAAGAGAAATCGGAGGAATTCGTCATTCACCAGTTGCTTGCGAACATTAAATTATGATATTCTTCAACTCTGAAGTGTCTTCAGACGATGTCAGAAAAGATAGACTGATTTTTTGTGCTTGCACTGCTTTTAGACCGAGAACAGATGGACAAATTCTAATAACAATGAATCTAAAGTCAGCAGTATTGTTTTCATCTCGGATGAAGATCATACACGATCCAACGACAGGAATAGAATGTCCAGTAATGCCTTTAATTTTGAGGCTAGTAGGTTGGATTTTCGCATTAGGAGCAAACTGTTTTAGATCTCTCTGGGTAATAAGCGATTCAACGCTACCCGTATCTAGAATAAAATCTAATGATGCGCCATAAGAAACACAAACATGATTTTACGAATGTGGCCAGAATTGCAAGATGTCACACCCAAAGATAATGATTTAAATTCATTATTAACATCGCTAGCCGGAGCGTTTTTCGAATCACTCCAATACGTTTCGGGAGCTCGACAAACGGATTGGATATTACCAGTTTTTCCACACTTGTGACATCTGGTTTGACGGAATCGGCAAGTGTGGCCTAAGTGCAGTCTGCCGCATGACGCACATTTCCCAATTTTGATTGAATTCGAATGACTATCAGTAAAGCGACGATAATTCGGTTGATACTTTTGCTGTTGACCTGCTATAGCATTCTTAACTCGTTCACGTTTACGTGTATTGAAAATGACAGAACTTTCTGTTGGCGACAAATCTGTCGTTGCCACGCGCGCATCTTGATACTGTTCACAATGAGCTCTAACATCTTTGAATGAAGGTTTTGGCAGTTTCAAGATCTCATTTTGCAAAACACTGTCATTTATTCCAGCGATTAGGCGATCTTTTAATTGCATTTCTAACAAGTCACCGGAGTCTCATTTCGCTGCTCGAATTAACAAATGCAAATTAAATTCGCGAATTCCTTGATTAGACTGACGCATAATGGAATGAAATTTTCGGTTGCTTCGAAATGTACAGGTTTCACGTGTTGCATTAATAGCGCCTTCAGCGTTTCGTATGGAAGGGAAATGGGCGAATCCGGATGAGAAAATTTTTTATTAACGTATAAGCAGTTTTTTGATTGAATTTAAAAAATGAGCAGACTTTTTATCATTTTCTGCTTTCGGCCGTGTCATCCACCAAATTTCGAATCTTTCAAAATAGTCTTCAATTTCTCGGGCATTTGCATTTATGTCGAGAAGTTCCAAAATTGAATTCGCCATGAAGAATTGCTGTTCGCGACGTCAAATGAGATGAATTGAATTGCATTGAATTAAATTAAATAACCAACCAAAGAATGTTAGTGAGAACAAACCACCCTCACTCGAATCACAGTATGTATTAATTAATGCAGGTTTTACAACGAGAACTAGAATAACAGTATTATTGATTATTATTGGATGAATGATGAAAAATGATTGAGTATTATTGATCGTTAATCGAACAATCACCACATCTTGGTCTACCTTTTCATTGATATATTTCGGTGGGTATAATCTGGGACACAATACCAATCAGAAATTCGAACTCAAGTTGGACCTTAACTAGGGTAAGTTAGTCACAAAATGCTGTTTAGATATGTTTTTCATTCATATGTATGTTTGTATATATGTTATTATACATTTCACGCAAATTTGTGACTTGTTTTACTCTGTCATTGTTTGTTTTTCAAGGTTTTTATTATTTAAAATAATTTAAGATTTCAAGTTTTTAAGTTCGCCACATAATGATTTGCATTGCGATATTTGCATCTGATGCTCAAAATTCCCGTTGATTTTTCTATATTGCTAAATGTCGTTTCTTTTGAATTTCCTACGAATTTTTTATTAAATATTACAATTTTTCAAAATTATCCATTTTTAAATTCCCTGGACTTTGCATTGTGCTGTAATTTCGAAAGTGCTCTTACAATATTTTCAGCGGAGTCTCTAAAAATTTTGCATATGAGCTTGTAGCGGATTAACCCAGCGTTACGTGAATAAGAATTATTTTTAAGTGTTTGATTATGAGTTATGTGAAATTATGTATAAATATATATAATTATTTTTACGTAATATAATAGGACGCACTTAGAATCGACAAAAGATTTACCTAATCCCTGTTTGGTCCACTCGGATTATCACTAACAATATTTTTGACCCTTGTTGTTTCTTCACCGGGATAATTGCTCGTCGTAGATGATCAAAGCAGTGAATAACCGGAAAGAGAAGAAATGTGCTAGGTCAGTAATCTAAAAACACGTAAATAGTGGTTTGGCACCACGTAGGTCGTCAGACGTTCACGCTAAGGGAAGCGCAAGTGTGTTCAGTTGATTTAAACAAAACGACACACGGCATCATAATGGAAAACGTTTATGGAAATAAACTTACTCTGGGAATTATTGAGGAATTATTCCAACGGGAAATAATTCCTACAAGCTCGAGGAGTTCAGTGTTATCTCCAATGACTATAATGTTTTATGAATGCAAGCTGCAATGCAATCAATTAAATTGAATTTTTGGATATATTTTTTATCTTTATTTTTTATCTATAATTAATTGCTAATATCCCAAGAATAATTTTTGATTTTCTTGTGTATTATAATAATAAACCTTTTCTCGTTTCAACAAAATGCTTCTGCAGCTGAGATCTCACCACTAGTTGATATCCCGATGTACCAAAGTGGGAAAGAAAGGGTAACTTGAACGCCAGGGAAAAACGGTATCACAAAGTATAGTTCTACTTGGTATACCAGAAAATACTTCTCGAGTATCGATTCAGGAAACCGAAGAGCACGACGTCAAACAGTGGCGCTACATTGCGTGTTCTCTAGATATTTTTAATGCCGTTGTTGTGGACACTTTTCGAGTTCGTTTTTCGCCAAAATATATAGGGGATGGACCGAAACCTCTTAAGATTACGTTCTCGACCAGCGCTATGGCCGAACTCGTAAGGTCGGAATAAAAAAAGGAAAACGAACGTTACCCAATAATGGTAGATTTAACACACCCAAACCCAATGTCATAAGTCAAACACACCCCGTCTGGAGACAGTGGATAGCAGCGTTTCCATCCAATTCGAAGAAATAAATGTATAAAACTGGCGTAGCTCCTGCGGAAATCGAGTTGGACTGAGCAATTAACACCAAAACCTATTTGTACATTCAAGCGGTCGGCGACCAATAAGTAGCACACATGTCCTATCATCTCAGGGACTGGCTATTCAGAGGGATCCGGCATCAAACTGTTTAACGCCTTATTACCGTATTTTTCGGACTATAAGGCGCACATGATTGCAATTGATTTCTCAGATTCACCGGAATCCGAAGCTCTTATATAGAACGGGAAAGATAAAACGAAAAGATAGAACGAATATTAAACCAGGAGTCTTTGCTCTAAAAACTTCGTCCGGCTTCACAGAATCCATTAATCAAACCGCAGACTTGTTAGCCGACTTCTATGCAGCAGATTTTGCGCCGAAATCCACGGAGCCTGATCAAGAACCAATCATTCGAATTGACCCACCGACCTAGAGTAAAGTATTTATTACTCCGCTGGTTTTAGCACAGCACTTACGAAAATTAAACGTAAAGAATTCTCCAGGACCCGACGAGATCACTCCAAAGCTGCTCAAAACCTGTCATGTGCAGCTATCTGAACCACTATCCTGCATGTTTAATAATTTGCTCCAAGCTGGCGTGAAACCAAAAGACTGGAAACTTGGACAAATAATACTGAGTTACAAAGGTGGTTGCCATTCTGAAGATAAAAATTACAGACCGGTCACATTGCTCTCTTTGGTATCAAAAGATTTTGAGCGAATAATAACCGCAGAAATCTTGCGACATCTGGAAACGAATCAACTTTTGGCAGTTGTCCAACATGGATTTCGCAGAAATCGCTCTTGGCTAACAAATTTGCTGACAAGCTTAGACGATTAGACGAGGATTGTAGATGCGGGGGGTGTATTCATGCGTGCTACTTGGACATTTTTAAAGCTTTCGACAGAGTTGATCATAGTTTACTCTTGAACAAGCTAAAGAACCACAGTATAGTTTGAAGACTATATGAATTGACAAGTGATTACCTCAGCAACAGACACATCATAGTTCGTATGAACGGCCTATTATCGAAGAAAATCAATGTCAATAGCCGTGTTCCAGAAGGCTCATTGCTTGGACCAATACTGTTCCTAGTCTATATAAACGATATACCAT
This sequence comes from Atriophallophorus winterbourni, assembly GCA_013407085.1. NCBI lineage: Eukaryota > Metazoa > Platyhelminthes > Trematoda > Plagiorchiida > Microphallidae > Atriophallophorus > Atriophallophorus winterbourni. The sequence continues at coordinate 21,410 of JACCGJ010018049.1, forward strand.
TACCAAATGACAGTAAGATGGTATTGTTTGCGGACGATATAAAAGTATGGAGGCGGATCAGCAATGCTGATGATTGTATTTTGCTGCAAAACGATTTGAATGCTTTGTACAACTGGTCGTCTGAAAATAAACCGTCATTGAATATGCGAAAGTCGAAGATCATTCAGATCTGTCTTCCTATCAATACAAGCTCGGCGACAAAAACCTGGAGTACACCGAAGAAGAAAAGGACCTGGGTGTCTGTATTTGCGGTAGTTTGAAAAATGGTCTACAATGCGAAGCCGTTTACAAAAGCGCGTCCCGGCTGCTCGGCATGTTACGGCGGATATATGGATGTTTCCCCCGGGTGTTTTCCTCTCATGATAAACACATATATACACCCGGTTCTAGACTATGATGCGCAAGCATGGACACCATGGCTCAAAGAGCTACTAAGCTTGTCATTGGACTCGAGAACATGCCATTCGCCGGAGAACTCAGACGACTGGAGCTGAGGACACCTGCACAAAGGAGAATGCGAGGTGATCTCATCCTCGCATACAAAATACTTACTACTATTTCCCACCCCCTGGACTTATCATTCCATCTTCGAATTTCTAGCAACAGCAGTGGTCATGGTTGCAAGTTGAAATACCACATTCCAAACGGAACTGCCGCAGGTATTTTTTTTCTGTACGTGTGTGCTTTGTTTGGAATTCCCTACCTTCCAATTTGGTTAGCTCAAACAGTTTATATATATTCAAATCGAAACTTGAAGATTATATGTGATCAAATCTGAACTTTGCACTTAACTATGAATAAACTATCATCGTCCCATTTATTTTGATTTTATTTATACGTATATATAAATTTGTACCTAGAGTTCCACTCTATGGTTATTATAAAGTTAATTGCTTATTCAACCATAAATCTTGAATCTTAAATCTAGCCACGTACACTTTCTGATTATTGTACCCAATAAACCGGAACACACTTCTCAACATAAAACGGTATACAGATCCAAAACAATCCCACATGATAGACTTGTCTCTAAACAGAACACGTGAGCAGCGTAAATAATGTTTTCAAATTGTGTACATATTTACATGTTTGCATTATAACAAAACAATTACGAAATATATATGATTAATAAAATAAAATATGCAATGAAGAAAACACCATGTTCTTAGGATTTTTCCGAACATTTTTATTGCTGACTTAGTACTTTGCCTTATCTACCAGTTGTTTAGATAATGACAGCTTTTCTCTTTGTATACTGTCCAAATTATTTATCGGACGTTTGAATGTTTTTCTCCACAGTCAAAAAAGTTTGCACCGTGTAATTCTTTACACCCTGTCCATCTTTATGCATTCCATCTTTCGACCTGAGCTTTATTCTGAAGAATGCTTCTCATCTAACGATATTTCTTCTAGTTAAAATGGCATGTGAGCATTTTTCGAATGCAGAATAAACTTGCTCCTTTATGTAGGTAGCCAACAAGCTTTTGGACAAGCAGTTCACCTGTTAACAATCCTTGAAGGTAGGCATTACATTGCTGCAAGCTCAAGTGATTCATATATGTAGCTTCATTAAAATAAATCAGAATATGAGGAAGAATTAATCAGTGGCATTCATTTCCTTTATAACAGCTATTCACACGCACGCTGATCAAATATATTTGAATGATCATATGTGCTTCAGCTGTTAATTGTACTTGCGATTTTGGGGAAGTTTCAACGGAACATTTTCCATCAAGCCAATGTCACATTGGGTTTGTTCGACAAACTTGCAGAATGATGCATTGTTTATTCTTTGATATGTTTCCGTTTAAAAAAACATTGAATTGGTTGAATAGATAATTAAGTGCAAGGTTATGAGCCAGATTTTTTTGTTTTTCTTTGCTTTTTCACATATTTTAATTTATAAATGCAGTACAAGAAGAAATAGCGGTGATAAATTATTTTCATCGATATCGGTTTTTGTTCGCTATTGCTAATATATCAATATATGCATTCTTTCTTTCTTCTGCACACAATTTAGGCAAGAGCTCGTGTCTAAACATGGGCTGATCAGAAGTAGGATTATCAAGCAACTCTTCTATGTTGATTGTCAATTGCTAAACAAAATTTTCGGCTAATATCAGTGACGAATATGGTGCTTGGTTTGGTATAACTCCAGTTTTCTCTGTAATACGTGCCTCAACCAGCCGAGATAACGTTGACTATGGGTTCTCTGAAAGTGTATCGTTGCTTCTCAAGACAGCATGCATGATATTGTAGTTACAAACGTGTTGCCACCAATCGTTTTCAATTATGCGCAAAAAAACGAAAATCAAAATCCTTCGGTTTTTGAAAATCTGCTCAACATTTGTGAAATCTGTTATCGTACCGCAGTCTTGCTCTATTCAAAGTGAATTACATCCTTTATTCTAACATGGAGCTTAACTAACGTCTATGTTACAGACGATTAAATCTAATGAACCATAATCAGATTGTAAAAAATAATTGAAACAATTTCCAAAGATTGTTTCGCTTCTTTTGCTGAAAACTTTCGAGCAAAATTCATCAAAGCTATACCACTTGTACGACAACACAGATTAGCGTTCTGACCTCATCACGTCGGTGCTGAAATGTCTAACGAAACTGACCATTGTTTACAATAGGCAGACAAATTTGTGGTGCTAGCTTAACGGTTTTGCTTGAACTGTCAACTAAAATTCTCTTAACTTCTTCTTAAACGCTAATGAAGCAGTGTTATGTGCGAACCAGTGTTTTTGTAGATGTTTTCGCCCTGATATCGGGTGGCTTGGGGTCACAAATAATTTTAAGTTTGAACAGCTTCTGCTTGCGGCTCGTTTTCAGTGCTCTTTCCAACAGGGCTCTCGGTCACATTTGAGGTTTTATTTTCGCAAAAATCGGAAAGTTTTTGATCATGTTCAAATGCCAACTTGCTCAATATGGCACGTTCTTAGGCGAATAGCATAGGAAAATCAGGAGATAACCAGAGACACGAGTATTAGTTGCTTAGTAATAGTGTAGCCACTGCGAATTCCGTTCGCCTGGTTGATTTTCCGCATTAGCCGATGAGGAAAAAATAATGAAATGTGACTTTAAATACAAACGGTGATAATGCTTATGCGTCTAGTGTGGGACCCTTCTGAACCTGGCTTTCGTTGTGAGCATTACAAAAGTCCTCATTCAGGGTCAAATTAACTGAATATGATCCCCCATGCCATCGACTTGTTTAGTTGAACTGCTTTGTTTAACAAAATAATCATTTGCATGCTTTTCCGTCATTCACACCCCATGACCGGTTTCGTGCTGTTTGCACTCATCAGGTAGGGACAGTAAGATCAGGATCTGCATGCGCTTTGTTTAACGTTTGGTATTTTAGTTCGAGGAACTCAAATGCAATTCCAATGTGTTTGATCATGGATCTTAGTATAACCTTCTTAATGAACTAAATTCAATAATATAAAAGACCATCTGATAGGTTACACATGTCAGCATGCAACTTTGAGTATAGTATTCTATAAAAGTTAGGCTTTCTCATAACATCCTCGAATATGGAATGTTGTGCAACTTCGTAATTTATAATTTGCAAGTCTCCTATACATGTGTTTTTCCTTTATGATCCGCGGAGATCATCACCTCATAGATTTTAAATTTTTGTTCTGTGTGAAAATTTATTATGATTGCGAAGGTAGTTTCTAGAGTGCATGTTTGTAGTTCGCTAATAATAAAATTGGATTATATCCGGCATTATTGTTTATATGATTTGAAAATTATTAGTTGTGAACAGAAATGTCTAATGCAATATAAAAATCTAATACTTGTGCTCACAGTTGATCATCCTTGGATATAGTTTTATCCTTCTGTCTAAATTGGTTTTACTACGGATTACTCATTCCCATATAGAAATAGAATCATATTTCACAATATTCTTGTGTTATACTTTAATTTCTTTTTAGTTGATTGTTTCGAAACCTAATATGCCTACCGAGGATGTTTAGCTGATATTAAACAGAGTCATAAAACGGATGTATTTTGTGTTATTAGTTTTGAAGTTGTGACTTATCTTCGAGTGCTGCGTGGTTATTCTTGCTCATCGTAATGTCAGGTAGCGCAATAAATAAGAGGTAATATTTCTCGCAGTGATAGAGTGCAATAAATGTTTACATTGGTAATGCACATGTTGTTTGATATCTCATGCATTTTTCATCTTCTCTCTGTTATTCGTCATTACAACAAAAGTTTGGTCAAATTGCATTGTTTTATGTTTTGCGCAAGTTATATTTATCACTTCCTATTAATTTACTGTGTAGGATCTGAGGGAAATAGATAATGGTTGGTTCAATTATTATAATAATTTTATAATTATAATTATATATATTATATTATATATTATATTATATTATTATTATTATATATATTATATTATATATTATAATATGTGATTATTATAATTTTATAATTATAATTATTATAATTTTAAACACGTTCTAGTTTGATAGGTATTTAGGTTGAACTTCATTTTTCGTCGTGCCACATGTCACACAATGAGGCTCTTTACACCTCAACCCATTCGAGTTTGCAACAATATTTTTGTTTTTCATGTTACAAAACTAAGTGAATATGAATTTAAACCAGAAAACAATACGCAATATTCATTATTACAAATCAAAAGACCTGGAAAGAACCATAATTTGTAAATACCAAGTACAGAACTTGAAATCAGTCAATTGTAATCTTTGATCGGTGTGCGTTTTCTTTTGTGTCTATTTTATGTTTTTAATTTAAAAGTAGTAAAACATTTACTCATTACTAATATTCGCCTAGAAGAAATGAATATAATAATTATGTTTTATAGAAATATTCATGACTGTTTTTGGGTGAATGCAAGTCTTCTCCGTTAATCCGGTTGAAGTAATTCAGGCAGCGAGTAATTATTCGTGGAAAAGTTTCTGAAGTTAAAATGGGTCATGTTTGGGAACGTTTTTAATTCTACCACGTTCATTTTAGTTATTTATGGGATGTTCCGCCTATCTTGCTAAGCTTGGCTGCCCTATGTAAGATTTGATACATTAATGTTAGAACCTCCTGCAACCAGGGGCCTCTTTTTGGAGGAGCATCATACATCGTTTGATAAATAAAAATGTTCTATCGTTTCGATGGCGTCAGCATGACTTATCCACACCTTGTATATCACTCATTTGTTTATGAAACTCTCTAACTGCCACTAATCCGCACCTTGTTGCTTCTCGGTTGGCAACCAATTCAGGATTCTGGTACTATTTTTAAGAAAATAAAATTATTTTAGATGTTAATAACTTCAGATTTCATGGCCTTTATTGATGGATAATATTCCAGCAACTGTTCACATTTTTCTTAATTCTTGTCACAATCTCAGGCTTTTATTTTAGTATTCACGATTGCATTTGATATTTATATCCCGGGCGATGGAACAAATTTATATTTCACTAATTTTTCCGGTATTGGATATACATATATATAGAGAATGATACTGACATGTTAACTTAAAGTAAAACATATTTGAAGCCAAAAATAATTGACAAAACATTAAAAAGTACCAGAATTCCTATGCTAAATTCACGGACAGCTTATTCTTTATATTTTTAATTCTCCATACTAATTTAACCATCAAATTTATTTATAACTGAATGAAAGCATCAATTCAGTTTTCAGTGCTGGAATTGTCTTCTAAGAGATCATAATTGTGGTTCAATTATCGAAGTAAAAGAGATTATTAAAAATATTTTTCCGCGACCTTGTAATTATGCATTCGACCTCCAGTAATATTTTTATTTACCTGTACACTGAACTTGTACTGAAATCACTGTGGTGTTAATTTAAAATAATTTTCAC
>JACCGJ010018050.1:0-13123 GCA_013407085.1 Atriophallophorus winterbourni
AAACACCACTAGTGCCCCTAAATATTGCGAAATATTACTACAAGACGCCAAAGAGATGGATACAACCGAGTCAAAACTAAAGCCATCCTTCTCAAGTGTTGTGTTTAAGAAACCATCTTCAAAACGGGTTTCGCTCAGCATTATCTGTACCAATGTGCCAGAGGCAACTGAGACACTATTCTCGAATAGACAGCAGCATGATTTAACCAAATGGTCGAAACTGTGCACTAGGATGGGTTTAAAAACAATCAATCCGGTTTCAATGACTCGCTTGACTCGTGTTCCCAAAGCGCCACGCCATGATAAACCGAGATTGCTCAAGGTAGTGTTGTAAATTGAAAAAGAACTAGAAGATGTACTTTCATCTGCATACTTGTTACGAGACGGTGAAGAAAACACACCACGTATCTTTATTGATATAACCTGGTCAGAACGGGCAAAATCGGCAGTAAATAGGAACATTTGGAAAGTAAACGACCTCGACAGTCGTAGTCTTATAATCCTGAACGTACCTCAAGCTGTTGATAGTCCAGATACAAAGTGTAACTTCAACCACGAGATACAACAATGGAAATTTATTAGTGACGCTATCCAAACCTATAAGACTACTGTTATCATACCTTTAGGATCCCGACATCACCTAAATACGAAGGTAAAGCTCCGCGCCCTCTAAAACCGACACTGATGACAGACAGTATGACTGATGCCGTTCTTAAAAATCGGAAGCAATTTCGATACAAATTGCCCCGAGAGATTAAGATAACAAGGATGACACCGAAAGTCTAAATACTGAAGAGCGTGAAAAATCCAGACCTGGTGAAAAAAACGGAATTCGGCCGACCGTGTCCTGTTTTGTACAACTTTGTTTTTGTTTAAATCATATTCGGCGGATGGGTAGTCAAGGTATGTTGTTGCGCCATGTTTTCTTTCGAAATTACGATGACCTTGAATTCAGCGTGTGTTTTCGCGAGGGTTGTGAGGTTAATGGAATAGTTTGAGCCGAAAGAAGGGTTCTACCGTCGATGGGGCGAGTCTAAAGTACTCATTTCTGAATACGGTTGGTCCTGAGTGCTAAGCATGTTGATCGGTAAGGAATGTTTCAGTTTTCGAATAATGAACAAATTATCCGCTCTACATTCGATAAGGCTAACGGCAGTATGCTTCTGTAAAAGCTAATGCAATATGGGTTAACAGGACACTTATTATCTGACCGATCAGCATGTGCGAGTCCTCATTGACGGCGTTCTATCAAAAGGCATAAACGTCACCAGCGGCGTCCCTCAAGGTTCAGCGCTCCGGCCTATCCTTTTGTTGTTAAACATATATGATATTGCGCGAGTAGTACAATAAATGATTGTTCTTTTTGCCGATGACACAAAAATATGGAAGCAAATCCGATCCATTGAAGATTGTTTGATGCTAAAAGAGGATTTGTTCTCAACTAAATCAGATGCTATTCAACTTACGTAAATGTAAAATGTTACAATTTGGCCGGCAATACGAGCATACATATCATCTTGGTCATGAAAATTTGACTTGGACCAGCGCTGAGAAGGATTCCGGTATCTGGATTACTAATAACCTGAAACCGAATAGTCATCGCCAGAAAGTATTGAACAGGGAAGGCGGCATCTTGGGAATGCTAAGAAGAATATTTGGGCGGTTGTCTCCTAGAACGCTTCCCCGCATTATAAATACTGACATCCATTCCAAGATAGATTCTATGTACTGGATTCGAGAGACACAGTTGTGCCGGGTGATCAACTAGATGATACGAGAGACCAAGCCCAGGGAGACAGAGAACAGAACAACACAGGATGGTTATGGAATGACCAAGTCGAGACTCAGGACCGAGAGCTGGACAGGGCCAGTGTTTATATAGAGAACACAAAGGGGTGTGCCTCACCCAACAATAGAATCCATGATACCGTTTTGGCACCGTGGCTGCGTAAACACATTGGGTTGTTGGGTAAAATATACCATCGAGCGGCGAAGCTAGTTGATGGAATGCAGCATATCCCATATCAAGAGCGAATGGCCATGCTGGGATTGACCGATTTTAAGCCAAGAAGAGTAAAGGGCGACATGATCCCAGCATGTAAAATACTGTGAATGGAAAATCACACTTCCTGCAATTTGATAAATGTCAGTTCCATTAAGAGTACACGGAGTCATTCAAGTTGTCCGTTATAACTCAAGACTCAATTGTAGAGCAGTATTTACTCTTGCCGCGCCTGGAGATGACGATTTACACAGTGCTTTCAACGGTAAATGTCCGACTTCCTGATTTCAACACACCATAGAGGAACTCAACTAGAATACATTCCGTTTTGCATTCTGTACTCATGACAAGGCCGTTGAGGGCGGAGCTGTCCTAGTATGGTGGAGATGCTGTATTTACCGTCTTCAGAAGGCAATTGTAGATCGGAAGTTCATTATATTGCGCATGCTGGAACAGCAAATGCTTGTGTCTGGGAAGCAGTATATCGTTTGGTAATGAGCGTTTGATATATTCAAGCAACTTCATTCAGGTATTTCCTGGCTGGCATCATCTGAAAGCCGGAGGCACGATTCGCATCATACATATACTGAAGAGTGATTTTTAATACTGGTCTACAAAGCATGTTCACTCTAATTCAAAGTTTCAATGGTCCCAAAAGCAAATACTTTCCAGTAACCATAGATTAAATTATAGGGAATGCATAAAAGCAACACTAATGTTTTATCAATATGGAAATTCAGCTAGTGTATTCAGGTGCAAGGTTGGATATGGTCAACATATTCTTTTCATGTTTAGCATTGAACATACTAAGTCATGATTCACAAATTATTCGTGGAGGCATAGAGTTCCATATAAAACAAACTCGGACAGAGGAACCTTCGACAATTTGATCTAGAAGGTAGAATAATTTACTTGTAGCCATGAGATCTGCTACCACGTGATTCTTACCGATGAAACAGGTATTCAATATTCAAACAATATGTTGATATTGTTTACCATCCGACCGATGTACATTTTTGTGGGTCTTGTAAAGCATAGTTTTTACCCTCTTATCATCTATTAATAGATCTATGGATGAATAGGTGAATAAGATAAAATTTAGCTATTTGTAATGTGCATACCCCACCTGAATTTTTAACTTAAAAAACGCAACACCGCACTCGCGTTGCGCAACTGATTGTGCAATCCTGGTTACGTAACATTGAAATCTGGCACGCGAGATGGTTTTCACACCGTGTGACACCGCCCGTTCTGTAAGGCGTACGAGAAACAAAATTTGGAATGCCGATTGTTCAGTGTGATGATGGTAATCGAGTTGAAGTCTAACGCAGATGTTCATTCAATTCAATTCAATTCAATTTTAATCGCTTTACAAAAACCACAGAATAATATGACAACAACGAATAATATAACAAGCAAAAATAGGATCCGATTGCTTACTGAGCAGTTCAAGAATCAGGTTAAAATCCAAAGGACGGAAATTGTTTACGATTGGTGGGATGACAAATGTAGATGCATGGTGTTAAAATGTATAGTTTTCTTCGATGCACGGGTTTAAGGTCAAAAAGGCATCACGACTTCTCTGCTGATTTGTCAGTTTAAAACATAATCTGGTAGAGATGGTTTTCACACCGTGTGACACCGCCCGTTCTGCAAAAGAAATGATCTATTAAACTATCGCCCGATAGCGTTATTATCAGTGCTATCCAAAGTAATGGAGTCCATAATAGCTGATGCCTTACGGAATCACTTTGAGATTAATAATTTAATCTCCGAGGCACAGCATGGATTCAGGAAAACACGATCTTGCCTGACAAACTTGCTATTAGCAAAAGAATCTTGGTCTGAGCTACTGGATGCCGGCAACTCCGTGGACGTGATTTATATCGATTTCTAAAAAGCCTTCGATCATGTGAATTACGAAATACTTTCGTCGAATCTACTCACCTACGGAGTACAGGGTAAACTCCATGCATGGATTAAAGAAGGGTTGATATCTCGTGAGATGTACGTGAGAGTCAAAAACGAACTATCCGAGTCGATTAAAGTTGCCCGTGGTGTCCCACAAGGATCAGTCCTTGGACCGCTTTTTATTTATAATATATATAAACGACTTGTCTACTGTATTACAGTCGTCCGTGCTTATTTTCGCTGATGACGCAAAGCTTTGGCGCAAGATAGACTCCACAGACGACACACAGAACCTGCAACGGGATCTCGATATGATTCACACTTGGTCAATAGACAACGAAATGCCCCTGAATGCTTCGGAATACAGCCTATTGTCTCTCAACAGCGAGTCCAGCAAAGAACACTATCTTAGTCACAATGTTATTAAACACGTCTCCTCCGAAAAAGATTTAGGTGTGATTATCCAATTAGACTTAGGAAACTCAATGCAATGTCGACTGGCTGCCTGCAAAGCTGAAAACAACTTGGGTCTCCTCAGAAGAGTCCTAGTTCGTTTGACACCAATATTGTCTGCAAATTGATTTCAACGTACATCCGTCCTCATGTTGAATATGTTATACCGGCATGGGATCCTTGATTGAAAAAAGATATTCAGCTATTTGAAACTCCGCAGCGTAGAGCGACAAACTCGTCATGGGACTATCTAATTATCCATACGAAACGCGACTTAAATTATTGAATTTGCATCCGGCTCAATACAGACGGAAACGAGGAGCACTAATATTCATTTGGACAGTGCTTAATCAAACAAATAATCCTTGCAGTCGTTTGTTTCATCTTTCCCATGACACACATCTGCGAGGTCACCAATCGAAACTTTACCAACAACATAGCAGGTTGAACTGCCGCAAATATGCATTTTCCGTTCGTGATGTGCAATTGTGGAACAGTTCACCTACTCACGTGGTACAATCTGGAACTGTTGACGTTTTCAAGTAATCATTAGATATCCACATGGACAAGTATGTTTTTCACGTTTGACAATAATCTAACAATATGTTGATATTTTTTACCATCCGACCCGATGTACGCTTGTGTGGGTCTTGTAAAGCATAGCTTTTTACCTGCATATAATCTATTGATAACTCTATGAATGAAAAGGTGATTAAGTTAAAATTTAGCTATTTTGATGTGAATTTTTTCTTAAAAAACACAACACTGCAATCGCGTTACGCAAACGATTGTGCAATCCTGGTTACGTAACACGCGAGATGGTTTTCACACTGTGTGACACCGTCAGTTCTGTAAGGCGTACTAGAAACAAAATTTCGAATGCCAATTGTTCAGTGTTTCGTGTGCGGTCCGCGCGTTTTAGTACAGCTAGCTGTGTGTGGTAATCAATCCAACATTCAAGATTTCTGGTTGAAAACTATAACTACAGGACCGAAATCTAGATATAACGGTATATATATGGATAGATGAAATGGATCGGCCCTCAGACTGGTATAATTTGTTATTAAATGGGGGCAACATTAGGATTAGCTCTTATGTAGTCGTCAAGTTTCGATTCGAATATCGCTAAACTGTTGAAGTTCACCAAATTGGCAGCTAGGGAATTGCAAACAAAACACAAATGCACCGAATAGAAATATTTGCGGCATTTCCAACACGAAACCGTGACCTTGGAAGTTGCTAGAAGTGCGAAATTGGAGGCGGGAAACAGTAGTAAAGACTTCATCTGCGAGGTGATGAGCGCCTCGCACTCTCCTTTGTGAAAGTGTTTTAAGGTCTAGTCGTCTGAGGCGCTTGGAACCAACGTTGTTTCAAGATCAATATATTAAAATGAGTTTATTGGACCACAATTCAAGATTTACTATAGGAATAAATTATATCTCTGTGACACACCATAAGATATACATACAAAGAGAACTCTCATTAATATTGGTTTCAAATGTCCACAGAATTTATATAGTGAGAATAAAGGACTCAGGTGTCTGGATATGTGGGAGTTTTTAAAATAATCTATAAAGTGAAGGTGTTTAAGAATGCGTTTCTCATCTGCCAAGCAATCTCCGGCGGGTGTTCGGATGTTTTCATCAGGGTTGGTTTTCTCTCATTCTGAAAACATATATAAACCGGCAGTTGATTGAAATGTGTTTGGGACCGGTCGTGCATTCATAATGGAAAGAAATGTGTGTGCAGTTTAAAGGTAACGTTTCACTTGTGACACAAAAGCTTCGTCAGACCAAGGGTGATACTCAGCACAGGGAACGTGACTAAGAAGCAGTCAACCCGCCATCTTTGTTTCTATCTTACCGCAAAACAGCCAATAGTAAGCCTTTGGAGTATCACTCACGTAGCCATTACCGGGATTTGTGGTCGAGTTCAATTCAATTCAATTGTTTAAAAAGCGTATAGCTTTACAAAAAACCCAGAATAATATGGGAATTACGTATACCATAAGTAATAAAAACGGGATTTGTTTGCTTACTGAACAGTTCCGGAATCATGTACAAATTCATAGGGCGGAAACTGTTTTCCATCGGTTGGATGGCACATGTTAGGGTAGGGAATTCCAAAGAAAATAATGGCGCCAACAATCAATACGGGAACTTGAGACATAAAGGGATAAGGTACGTCCGCGTGTCACTTTCCCATCACACACATCAAGCAAGCGTTTTAATGGATGACCTTCGGTAGATAAAATTCTATAGGTCAGAATAATGTCGCGTCGTATCCTCCTTTGGGTAAGATCACATAGTCCCAGACGTCGCAATCTTTTGGTGTACGGAACATTGCGAAGACCCATCACTAACTTTGTTGCTCTGTGATAGATTTTGTTAAAGAGAGCAATATCTTTTCGCAGCCAAGGAGCCCAGACCACTACCGCATACTTAATCGTAGGGCGAAGGTAGACGTTTATTATCCTTGGCAACGTTACTAGCGAGCATCTTCCAAATATTCTTCGAAAGATACTTAACAACCTGTTGGCCTGTCGATATATAGCAGTGCACCGTGCTCTTCAGGTTGCCGCTAATCCCCACTCCAAGATCTTTTTCCGACGAGCTCCATGTCAAGTTTTCAGTTCCCAATCGATATGTCCAAGGAACATTTTCGCCAAGATGGAGCATCTTACTTTTCCGTATGTTGAATGTCATCATTCATGGACTCCCAAATCCATTTTCAGTTTCTCACAATCCTCTGCAGAACTAATTTGCGTCCAAATTCAAATATCATCCGCGAACAGGGTCATTCTGTATTACATAAGGGGCGGGGGTAAATCGTTAATATGTAATAGAAAGAGGAGCAGGCCTAGCATGGATCCTTGTTGAACTCCGATGATGGTTTTGAACTTTTGGGATCACACTCTGTTTACTTTAACTCGGGCGTGGCAATCTCACAGGCAGTCGCGCAACCATGAGAGGAGTGCTTCACATATTCCTGAACGCATCAGTTATTGAAGAAGCAAATGATGATTGACGATGTCAAAAACCTTATAAATGTCTAAGTTACAGACGTGAATGCAAGATATTCTATCCAACTCCTTCGTCCAGTCGTCCAACGCTATGAGATGATTCGTTAGACGTTACCAAAAACTGCTGTAACCGACTTCACACAAATTTCTTTGCAGTAAATACCTCCTTTTCTGGACTACACAGCTCGAGTCTTGACACCACGGCTCCAAAGTTATTTTTTATTATTCTGTAGCTGATTCATGATGGCATCACTGGTTTGACGAAGCATCATTCTCAGCGACTATAGGTAATCCCAAATTTGTTGTAATCTGCTATTTGAAAACATTGCGAGGTTAATTTCCCTTACCTTTTACTTTTTATTAGAATGTAAGCAAATATCGATACTTAGACATGATAGTGGCATCGACTTTTTCCGAGACGATTTGGATCGTTTTTAACCTTTATTTTAAAAAAAGCATAAATAACGCCATTTTGAATAACGATGGCAAATGTTTGGGTTTCAAACAATCTCATTATTCTTGCTAGCGCAAATGATCGATCACGGTAAACTGATCAACCACAGTCATCAATCGTGGCCTTCAAACGGCCTTGTATACTCAACGAACCAATCACAGGGCTAATTTACTACTGTGTCTGCATTTACTGTATTTTGATTGGTTAATTGCCAATGACGACTGAATGGTGCGCATAAATGCTGGCGTGAATTGACATTGGACGCACAAAATGTCTGAACACTACAAGGTGAGTCTTGTTGCCTGTGATTCCATACATTCTATTGCATTGCATTTACGTTAATGGTGCGGCTTTATTTCAGCTGTATTATTTTCCATTCCGTGGACGCGCTGAGGCCATTCGTATGGTCTTCCACGCCGCAGGAGTAAAGTTTGACGATGAACAGATTGCACGCGAAGATTGGTCAACGCGCAAACCAACCATACCAGGAGGTCGAATGCCTGTGCTCCAAGTCACCAAGGATGGTCAGACGACGAACTACGTGGAGAGTATGGCGATCGCACGGTTGTTCGCCAAACGGTTTGGTTTGATGGGTGACACTGAGGATGAATATTACAAAATTGAACGAATGATTGGAGAGGTCAGTATTCACTTGCTTTGTATTTTCTACCATATTGACTTAGTGGTTCTGGGCTTTGAAAACATCAGTTATTTTATTTTCATAGTCGCGGGTTCACGATTGAGTGTGATTTTGGGTACCGTGGTTTAAATCTCACATTGTTGACATCTTGGAGTCTTCTGACTTCAAGAATGAAAAAACCAACATCGGCTATTAACTGCTAATACGTGATTCGCATTTCGAGCATTTCAAGAGAAGCCTGGATGCCTTTATGACCCTAAACCCGTGCTTCGAAGAAAACTATACATCTTAACACCATGCATCTACATTTGTTATCCCACCAATCGAAAACAATTTCTGCCCTTTGGATTTTTAATTGATTCTTGAACTGCTCAGTAAGCAACCTAATCCCATTTTTCCTTTTATATTATTCATTGTTGCCATATTACTCTGTGTTTTTTTGTAAAGCTATATTCTTTTTAGACCATTAAAATTGAATTGAATTGAATGCACTAAGCAATCTAAAATCGTTGGTTCTTCATTTATGCAACAATTCCTCGTTATTTAACTTCTGAATACTACTGAGTAGACTATTTGTGAGAAAGTTTATGAAACGAAAAATGACTCCAATCTGCCCTGAGCCCTCCCGAATACACGATAGCAGAAAGTGTAAAGAATTAAAAGATGCATTCAGTGGTATTGTATTAGTGCCCTTCACTGCTCGCCTCACCTTCTGATTCTTTTCAAGCGAAATTCTATTTTAATAGAGCAGCGGGTTATTATGTTTTGGGCCTAACGAATACCAAAAAGATGTCTTTCAACACGCAGTCGAAGTGATACTCTTCACTTTAGTGTACTTTTGCAAGATGTATGTGTCATTTTGAAGCTTTTTACACCACCGGAACGCTTTCATTACGTGATCAATGCTTATGTCAATTAATCTAAGGCCTCCTTCAATTTCCTCACACAACTTACATAAACTCACGAGTCAAACGGCCGATCGTTTCGCACAATAATGACGAGATCTTTCGACAGTCGCAGCGGAAAGAAATGCGTTTGAGCATAGAACTCTCAGGTTTATAATTCGGTGTCTGCTCTTGTTACTACCACCATCTTGAACCTAAAATAAATACTTTTCAGGGAGTTTGTTGAACAGATAATTCGTTTTGTCATTTAGCTATAATCAGGCGGAAGTGTTCTAGAAAATTTGTCGTCATGTTATTGAGACGATCACCATCAAACGTTGTTAAAGAATCTACTTAATTTCACGATTCTTCAGCGTTTCCGAGGGTGCTTTGGGAAAGCCATCCTGGGTAACTTGCAAGAAAACTTATACCAGGTTTAACAGGAAACACTCGGTGAAATATTTTATTATTTACTTTGTTGAAAATATCGCTGTGTTCACATCCATCCAAACTTCCACGCTACTAGGTTTACTTAAATTTAACGCTTCGTATGTGACATGTCTTTTCAAATTCATTGACAGTGTGCTGACTTGGACAAAGAATTCTACCAAATTTTCTTCGCACCCGATGACAAGAAAGCCGAGACGAAGCAAAAAGCGATGGAGGGCAACGTACCGAAGATGCTTGGGGTGCGTTTTCTGTCGAGTGATCACGTTTCATTTCACATTGTCTTACAGTCAATTGATTGTTTTTCGTTAGGAAGCTAATTGTTTCGATCTCTCCGAGTTTGTCTTCACTAGTTGTCACTTCGATTTGATTTGTCAGACAATTTCGGACGTAGCCACCACGTTGGCTTCGTTTATACGACCTTGAAGAATGGCGCATCGTTCAAACGATGACGATATTCTCTTACTTACTTACTTTTTACTTTTGTGCGGCTGGCTCCACGAGTGGATTAGCCGGCTTCATTGATGTCTCGGATCGCACCAGCCCACGCACGTCGATCGGAGGAGAGATCGTTGCAGATCGTGATCCAGTCTCGTTCACACCTGCGAACTCCGTAGACGGTACGCAGACCCAGGGTGTCTACATCCTCTTTCACAGTTGACAGCCAGGTTTTCACTTGACCACCTTGCCGCCGACGCCAGGTGCGAACGGGTTTAGGGTCGATCACGAGTTTTGGAAGTGCTGTGTCTGTCTTTTGGTAGACGTGGCAAAACCATTGCAGCCTTCGCCGTTGTATGTGAGCGGAAAGTGGAGATAGTCCGCTGCAACGCTCTCGTACGGCTGCGTTAGATACTCGGTCAGTATATCGGATGCCCAAGATTACCCTAAGGCACCAATGGTCGAACACTTCTAATGTGCGTACATCCTGTGACCTTAAAGGCCATGTCTGGTATCTATAAAGCAGTACAGGGCGGATCGCTGCTTGATAAACACGCGTGTTAGTTATTAGGCTGATCCCGGGCTTGCGCCAGAGGGTTCCGTTTTCGTCAGCGTGTTCACTCGAACCGTCGTCCTGCTTGGTTAACGTTTGTTGTGAGCCATCAAAGAGCTCTTGACTCGCAGTCTTTACTCATGCACTTGACAACTCGAGATTGCGATATCGAGTATGCGTTAAGACAGAAAAATGTTGAATACCAGCGTCGGTATTTCCACGTGACGCCACACACCATGGTTTATGGAGTCGGTTAACTTGTCTTGCTGCAAATTTATGTCGAACTTCGGATTATAGGTCTCGACACTGGTGTAGCCTTAACAGCCGTTTCGTGTGGCGCATTTCCCGAAAAATTAAGTTTCAGCGGCATTCAAGGCTGGACCAAACCAGCTGTAATGCATCTGACTGACTACGCGTGCAGCGACGGATGTTTTGAAGTACGTAGCGTATCATTCCTAATGCTTCCGCCACTATAGCTACCGTTAGGTTCGTTTCTATAATGCTAGATTCTGGTATTATTCAAGATTATTAGTCGGGTTGCTGTTTTACTCACGATGCAATAGTCTTGAAACCCCTATACGATGCAGAATCGTGCAAATGTAATCAAACCTAACCGTGTTGCGTTTTCTGTAATCTCATACTTTCGAGCAACGGATTATCGACCCTAATATATAATTCTTTATAAAATTGTTGCGAAAGTCTCCGGACTGCAATGAATTGGAGAATGTTTGTGACCGATCAAGTTAGCAATGAATCGGTTTGAGCAGCTTATTAATAAACATGAATAAACAACAACGTGAGTGACCCCTAGTGTGCTCACGAATTACGCAAGCAAGCTTATCAGTCATTGGATGTTAATCACCTGCAAACAAACAAAACATTTGAGGGATTATACGGCCTGTAGCGATGGTGGTGCGTCAGTTGATTTAAATCTCGCCTGTGTATTTTTGTAAGCTCACTGCCTACCATGACTTGTGCAGTTCTAGGCCAGCTTAAGATTGATCAGGTGACGTGATCTAACAAAGCTTTTGTGTTAGAAGCTAAACGTTATCAAGAAACGGCTCGAACCGATTCATCACATACTTTTTCCATATCTCCAGTCTCTTTAGCATAACTCCGCCAAGGACGGTCCCAAGCCCGTCTGAGAAAGGAGGAGGGTTGGGCTTAGGGCTAGCAACCCTATCCCGTAAAACCTACATTGCTACAGAAACGATGACAACAGATCCGTGGTTCGGTCATGTCTGCACGATGGATCCCAGTTCGCATACGAAGGTAGCCATGCACTGGCATCGGCAAGGTAAACGAAAAAGGGGACGGCCCAAGGAAACTTGGCGCAGAACGTTGGAACGCGAACTACATACACAAGGATTCACGGTGCAGACGGCAACGAAGCAGCGACAGACCGGATCCACTGGCGTGAAGTTGTCTTCGCCTCATGTGCCACCCGGCACGGAGAGGACTGAAAGTCTCTTTAGCACGGAGGTGTATAAGTTAAATGACTTCACACACACTTTGTAAAGAGTCATTTCTTCATCTGTCATTGATATGGCTTTACACTATAGTATGGTGGATATCTCTGGGTTAAACACACCTGTCGAACCTGGACTGTCCTATTCAAAGCCGAACATTATATCCACTACACCACCGTCTCCCTCCTTCTAAACCCCATGTTTTTATTATTCCAGATAATTACCGATTCGCTAACCCATTCTGGGGGTCAATTCGTTGCAGGAAACAAGGTGACGCTTGGGGATTTGTGTTTGCTGGCATCGTTGGAGAATGTCAAACGAGCCGATCCCGAATTGCTCAAAAGCAAATATCCCGAACTGATCGCTCATGAACAGAATGTGTTGAACGCCAAACCAACGCTGGCCAGCTATTTGGCTACACGAAATGATATGCCCCTTTAAATGACGATTTGCCCAAACTTCATTTTGATTCACTGACAAATAAAATTTAAAATGATCGTTTCGTTGATGCCCATTATTTTTTCATGTCAAATGACGAACATCGATCATCTAAGTGCTGGGGTTGTGATCACAGCAATACATTGAGTTGCATCTTCCACCTACATCAATGCCAACAGTCAATTGAAACGAATTGATTGCAAGCTTCAAGATTTATGGTTTAAAAAGCAATTAACTTTACAATAACCATAGATTGGAACTATAAATACAAATGTATATATAGGTGTAAATAAAATCAAAATCAATGGGACAAAGATAGTTTATCAACAGTTGGGGGCAAAATTCGGATTAGGTCTCATATAATCGTTAAGTTTCGATTTGAATATAGATAAACTGTTTGAGCTTAACAAAT
>JACCGJ010018051.1:0-10383 GCA_013407085.1 Atriophallophorus winterbourni
CTGTCGTAGTAAGGTGAACATGCTCAGTTGACCAGGTTTAGAAAGAGCCTCAGCATTCGTTATCTTGTCCATTCACGATATGTTCAAGATACGGCGGATACTTCTTAACTGGCAAGCATTCAGCTTCCGGTCGTGTCTTACGGTAAATGTAAAGCATTTGCTATATGATAAGTTTATTGATCTATGCGCATTTTAATGGCATGTCGTATAACTGTTGTTCGCATTTTTATATTAGCCACAATCAAATGAAATCTCTCCATTATTCTTTTCCTTATCCCATATCTTTTTTAATGTCAAAAAATTTCTTACACAGGGGATTTATATTTAATTCTCTATGACGTATGGTAGTAAATAACCGTCAATGCTAGGTAACTCGAAATTAATTCAATTCAATTCACTTCAGTTTTAATAGTCTAAAAAGCTTTACAAAAATCCACAGAATAATATGGGAACTACGAATAACATAACAAGCATAGACGTGATTTGGTTGCTTACTGGGCAGTTCAAGAATCAGGTAAAAATCCAGAGGGCGGAAATTGTTTTCGATTGGTGGGATGACAAATGTAGTTGTATGGGGTCTAGATGTATAGTTTTCTTCGATCCACGGGTTAAGGGTCAAAAAGGCATCAAGACTTTTCTTGAAAATCTGCTTATTTGGTGAGTTTACAACATAATCTGGCAGATTATTCCAAGTAAAAGAAACTTTCACGTCATGAAATGTCGTCTACAATTGAGTCGCGAGTGCGGGACAGTTAGAATAAATGTGTGAGCACTTGTCTTACGCGAGCCGCGTAGATTAAATAAGCGTTGCAGAGGGTGATTTGCGTTATTCGAAATATTGTAAACTAAAATCAAATCCCCCCGGAGACGACGACGTGGATAATCGAATAAATTCAGGCTTTTGATTCGCTCATTTTATGGTTTCCGGTGACAATTGTGGCAGCTTCGATAATATATTCTTTGTAAAGTCGCAACATCTTTTTTAAGCCATTGCGACCATGATTGAACTACATATTACGTCGTGGTTCTGATGAACGCGTTTATAATGCAGGGAATTGTCTGTTTTGAGAACCTACCGAAAATTCTCTTTTTACGAGTGACAATTTCTGTGATGTTTTGCGATAGACGGAGTTGCAGTTGCTCGACATCCCTAAGGTGTTGCTTATTAACATACCCAAGTCCTTTTATTTCATGGTCCACGAAAGGCTGAGTAAATACACCCCTTTCAACGCAGATGTGTTCCTATAAGAGTTGAGGCTGGAATGTGACGAGCATGAGAAAACGGAAGCCAATTTCCAATAGATTTCTCATTGCTTCTGACCGCACACAACTATCACGACAGCCGACATGTCTTGACTGTCACTACACGTATAGCTGTTTGAACATTCGTAGCAACATTTTTAGTATCGTTGAGTATTTACGTAAAACGTTTGTCAATACCCAACTGTCGCTACATAATAATTCCACATACGAGCACTAATTGTACACACCAGTTCAAATTTTAAACATCTAAGTCACCAAAAATTCAAAAAACCCGCTCAAATACATGGTGATAGAATAGCATGATAACACCTTAACCTCTATTACGACTCACCCACTAAGAATTTGTGTTATTACTTGGACATTGTTATAATTCACACGTCGATTGTATAATCTGCTGGTTCCATAGTTCAGCGGAAGTAGTAGGATTTGTTTGAATGAACTTGATGCCGTATCAGCCATTTGAATACGGTCGTGCGATAGTGAGCATGAGCACACCGATGCGCCAGCGTTTTTATCAAAACCAATCAATATTAGCCACCAGTGTTCCAATGATCGTAGGTCATCCAGATTGCCGGTGCATAAGTTATTGATTTTTCAATCTGACCGTGAAGTATCGTGTATCGTGTAAAGTACAAACAGCAGCTATGCTCACACGTTGACCTTGTAAACACGTGACTTGTAAAATTGGTTAAAGTTAATGTGTTTTGACTTGGTACTTGGGTGTAATTGTGTAATCTTGCATCTCGTGCAAACAATTGTAAGATTAACGTTTTCGATTTTAATAAGAAAGAGTAAAACAATGAAAAAGTGAACAAAGTAACACTTTTAAGTTAATATTGAGTTGTGATAATTACGATGAATGACTTCCTGATTCTGGGTCAAACTATCACGCCGCCTAAAGACGGCCAATATATAGTTTTTCTCAGTTCACAACCTGACAAACCACAAGCGGTTGCTGGCTGTTTACCGTCAGACTCCATAGATTATATAAAGTGGTACATGCAGCCACGCTTAAATGGTGTCCGGTCACTAAATCGTCAGACAATCAAGCGTCAGATACTTAATCGCCGACACTTAATCCCGAGACACTTAATCACCAGACATTTCATCCCCAGACATTTAACCCCAAAGTTCATCCACAGTCACTTAATCTTCAGTCACTTAATCCCCAGTTTGATAACTTCTGATTTTAAGAAAGTCAATTTTTCCGTAGTTGAGTATCGCTGAATTGCTCGAGATGTCATACCATGCAACGAAAAATAGTGAACTAGGGATGAATGCCGATTATAAGGCAGACGATGATTTACGCCTCATGATTGTGCCGTTGAATGATGCGTTACAGTCACTCTTTTCTTGCCAACATCCCACCGTGTGGACATTTCTTAACGGTTTGTGAAAAGATTGCCGACAGCGTACGGTCTCAGTTCTTCAAGCAAGTGCTGACTGAAGATTAAGTGACTGGGGATGAAGTGACTTGGGGGTTAAATGTCTGGTGGTTAAGTTATCTAGGGCTTAAGTGTCGACGATTAAGGGTCTGACGATTAAGTGTCAGTAAACCGGTTAAATATGTTTGCCAAAAAGAACAAATTTTTGCAAACAAATGAATCACAAAATGTGTTTTGGTCAAGCGGTTTAGACGCATTCATGTTGTGCTCGGCTCACATTCTCCGCATTTTCAAAACTCCCCTGATATCAGAAAACAGCGAGATTGTCGTACGTTGTGGGTGTGTTCGATACATTTCAATGATTGGTTTAATTCGAAAATTTAATATTTAATAGATTGATATTGATTAGTTGAACTCAAGTTTTCCTCCGTTTCTTTGTAAGATGGCAGATGGAAATACTGTGTGTGGTCTGTGGAACTGTTTCTAAACGCAATGTGTTGTTGTTTGATTACGTTTAATAAGAGATTGACATCTGTTATAGCAGTAGATAGGAAGTATCTCGCAGACTGATACTGATTGGTCGATTTGACGCAGAAAATATTTCAGCCCAAGCATTATCTATACAATTTTCATAATATATCTTGAATAAAGCGAATGCATTCCTTTTCGGTAATTGTCATCAAGTTCAACAATACAAGCGGAAGGAAATAGACATGAATCAATTCAGCATCAATCAATAAACAAAAATCAATGTCAAGTGTTGTTACTTAAAATTCTTCGATCGATATTGATGCTGTCCAATTTCGTGATCTTTCATTGACTTGACCCAAACATTTCAAGTATGAACACGTGACATTCGTTCTCCAATAACAACTCTCAACCAAAACGAGGAACTGTTTGATGGGATGCTCTATATGACAACGTGTCATGAGACTCAACTATTGATTACAGGGAATTTCGAACTTCTACAGCCGTGACGATCATCCACCACAAACACCTAACTCGATCGATTTCGAACCATCTTGGATTACGCACCGCTAATATGAGAGGATCGGGCCAACATTCTACCTCAGACGTCATAATTACATCACATCCTACCGATTATGATAAAATTGTCTATAAACTGCGATTATCTTGGCCTAGAATACGAGTATGTTAGTTGCGCTAATCGCAAAAGTGAGGGAACAAAATGCGTCAGAAGAGTGAACTATCTCGCTTTGAGTGCCGCTCTACAATCCACTAATTTGACACAAATGGATTATGGTGATCCGTATAGACATGGACTATTTCTCTTACAATATAAGAGATCTATACCGGATATACACTCAATATTCATTCCAAATAAAGCTTCTCGAAGTAATAAGTTTGAACTACGAAGCAGGAATGTAAAATGGATGGAAATGGACAATGCCTTTTTTTAAATATGCACACAGTTCAGTCTTTGTGTCAGTGACACATTCCTTCAAACAAAACCACAGCATAAAGTCTCTTGGAAACATCCTCGCTCTAAGCATTGGCATTAGCTTGATCTTATTCTTGTTAGGCGCACTAATATAGAAAACGTAGTCCTCACCAGACTGTGACACTGATCATTAACTGGTCTGTGAAAAACTGAAGTTTCTCCAAACTGGATTTAACCGCGCCAAATATTCTGCTAAGCCAAGAATAAATGTCACTCGCATGTGCGAACATAATCTAGCTGCTGTGCAATTAGCAAATGTCTTCACATCCGAGTTCAGCAAGACAACCCCACTGGAATCGGCTTCAGAAATCTGGGAATCGATATAACGCTGCATATGCCGAATACCACTTTACAGTTGCGGTGCGAAGAAAGCTCGAACGAGTGACCGGTTTGAAGCAAAATCTTCTCAGATCACTGATGTGTTGGATGAGAAACGGTCATCATTTTTGAAGTTCAGAGGTATGCCAACAGATGAAAACTTACGACTTCTAAGAGAAGCTAGAAATAAGATTCAATAGACTACGAGACGATGTGCAAATGACTATTGAACTGAAATTAGCCTCAGTATCCAAAAAGCTGCGGATACTGGAAATTTTAACGGTATGTATGGTGGTATCAAGAGAGTCATTGGTCCAATCAAACTTGAAACGGCTCTCATTAAGTCTGTATCTGGTAACCCTATTGTCGACAACACTCAGCAGATAGAAGGATGGGTAGAGCATTTCTCTTCTCTCTACTCAAGGGAACAGTACGGTTTTACCGCATGTACTTGAAAATGTCGAGCGGTTGCCGACCATTGAATATCTATATACCACCTACTCTTGATGAGCTCAATAGGGCAATAGACCGCTTAGCGAATGGGAAGGCCCTTGGTGACGACGGAATTCCACCTGAGCTTATCAAATGCTGTAGAGCAGCATTAGTACAACCTCTTCACCATTTGCTTCTTTAGTGCTGGCAGGAGGAATGTGTCCCACAAGAGATGCAAGACAGAAGGATCATCACGCTATTTAAGAATAAGGGTGATAGAGGCGACTACAACAATTACAGAGGTATATCTCTTCTGAATGTTGTTCGACAATTGTTTGCTAAAGTATTACAGCTGATAGAATTTACTCTAAATCTCAATGTGGCTTCCGCAAGGGAAGATCAACCGTTGACATGATCTTCTCCCTGAGACAACTTCAGGAAAAGTGTCGGGAACAGCGTATGCAATTATACGCTGTTTTTATTGATTTAACTAAGGCATTCGACTACGACAGCAGGGAAGGTCTTTTCAAAATGCTTGATCTGATAGGCTGACCCCCCAAGGCTGCTCAAACTCGTTATTTCCTTTCTCTCAGGCATGAAGGGCTCAGTCAATTCGAACGGTTTCAGTTCAGAAGCCTTTGAAATTCGCCGATGCGTCAAACAAGGGTGTGTTTTTGCTCCCACGGTGTTCGGCATTTTCTTTGCTTTTCTTCTGAAGGACGCTTTTAGGACGCAAACAGAAGGCATATACCTACGCACGCGAAATGATGGCGAGCTTTTCAAACTGAACTGGTTAAGAGCAGAAACCAAGGCATGGGATGTGCTAATCCGTGACCTGCTGTTTGCCGACGATTTTAAAGTTAATTGATTTTTCAATCATACATTTTGAATATCGAAACAAGCAAATTGTAACAGTAACAGTTTTTTGCGCGGCATTTAAATCGGCCGTGTTCAAAATAAATATTTCCTCGTATTTTTGTTTTTTCTATCATCAAGCTTTAAATGGAGAAATGGAGAAATTTCAAATGAATCCTGATAAATCACGATTTGATAAAATCGTTTAGGCTGAAATTCCGTCGATAACCATCACAACGTTAGACGAATTCGACGCGGTTTCGTATTTGGAAATTTGACTGGCAATCCGAAGATTCCGATAAAAGCATAAATATTAACTTCGCTTCGTACATTGTATTCTGGAAATTTATGTGGTTAAATTAATATTTACTGAAAATTTGTTCAAACAAATAAAGCTATTTTCTTTTTCTTATTTTTCTTCAGAAGTTGTGACTTTTACAATAAAATATCCACAGCTAAGTGTATGAGTACATTCTTCCAGCCGATACATATTTCGTATCAGTGTTGAATATCTTTATAATGTGATTAACTGGATAGGAAACGAAAGTTTTACTGAGGATATCCACTGAGCCTAATACAACTGCACACAATTGATTATTATAAACAGCCCGAAATTTTACGTGAAGTGTATTTGCTGGGATGTAGAAAACATAAAAGAATTTGTGGTGAACAAACCCTTATCCCTTATACACCACTACCGGTTTCTGGCTGTTTGCCGTCATCAGTTGGAGACAGTACGATTAGATTCAGTGAGCCTTGAAACAGTGGATAAATGGTAATCAAGGTTATACTTGAATGCCACTGTTGCATAGTGTTCATACAACGAACCACGATGTTCAAACACAGAATCACATAGTGGTTCGTGGTCAAGCACGCAAGGCGCTAATTGATGACTAAAGTGATGTGTTGCTCACATCCCCCGAAATTACACTCCACTACCGGTTTCTGGCTGTTTGTCGTCATCAGGTGGAGACAGTAAGATTAGATTTAGTGAGCTTCGAAACAATTATAAAGTGATGGATAAAGTTATACTTGCACGACGGTGATTGTATTGCGAAAAATGTACTTTTCACTAGTTCATTGATTTATTTAAAGGTTTACCGTTTCTGAACTCATCTACGGTGCTTAAACATAATAACGTCACCTGTCAAACTTTAACCCATCGTTGTCGGAATAAACACTTGGATTTCGAAATAAAGTTATACTTTAAAATTGTCACGGTTTTAAATATATTTCTTCATTTGTGTCGTGAGATCAATACTTCGTTTCCTCTAGATGGAGTTTAGCCAGTCGTTTCTTCCAGCATGTTGGAAATTTTTCATAACACTCCTTGCAAACCGGTTTCAAATCCACTTCGTATAGTTTTGATCTGATTGGATAGAGAAAAAGATCACGTGAGCAATTTTGAATTCTAAAAATCGATATTACAAGCTGATTGAATACAGCCTCAGCGATTCAGTGCTTTCGATAGTGTTCTGCAAATCGCTTACCGCGTACATTAAGTTATATTATGCCAATTTAAATTAAAATGGTGTAAAAAATTAGTCGGATATTTAAAGTCAAATAAACACAAACAGATTTTTGGAAAAAGCCACGAAATACATGGAAAGAGCTTCATACTCAACGTGATATTTTAATTGATTCAAAGTTTCTATGCACATTGATTAGGTATCGCGAAAAGATCAACGTATATTAAATGAGAAAAGTCATGTGTGGATAGAACCATAGCGATTTGATTATACAGTGTGCGCTCGTGCCAAGAGCCACGTTATACGATTATCATATATTAACGCCTCAATATAACACCTAGTCGTATATTTGCATGGAACGTAGTGGTATAATTAAGTACCAACACTTTTGCAATTTATTTAATAGAATTTAATTGGAAAGGCCTCAATGGACGATTCGCTTTTGACATAGAGGCCTCGTTAGACCAAAGGTGATTATCAGGACAAAGAAGACTGTTTTTGTATCTACCACGAAACATCCCATAGTAAGCCTAGGGTGTGTTCAAGTAACAGTGTACTGGAAAGGACCAGTGGTCGATTTGCTAAGCTCATCAATTTGATACAAGTAAACATGATCAAGGATCGCTTGACACGGTGTCTCAAAACGTAGGAATTGGGGTTAAGCAATTTTGGAAAAAAGGTTAATCCGCTATCGGGTGTAAAATGAATATTAGCTATTTACGTTCGTATGAGTGCTGAGCGTTATATAGTGGAGATCACTGAACCCTCCACCTTATTATGTGTCAGTCGACGTACTTTATCAATTTCAAGCGCCACATTATGTAGGCGTTTGCAATACGGCTTAATACCGTGTCGTAACATTTCAACATTGTTCAGAGAGAAACTGTGCCTCTGAATCAATGTTGCACACAGACCTACGCGAACACTCCGCAATTAACTGTGCAAATTGAAAGATGGCTTGAAAGAAGAAGACAAAACAAACGTGGTCTACAAAATCCCATGCGCGGATTGTGAGATGCATTATGTGGGACAAACTGGAAGGAGACTAGGTACCATACTGAGTGAACACTAATCAGCGGTAAGGAGTCACGATAACAAATCGTTACTATCAATTCACGTTGACGAAGAATGACACCAAGTCAACTGGAATAGAACCAGATTCATTACAAGGGGATGCACGCGCCACATACGGGAATTCCTCGAGGCGTGGCACTCAACAACGCGGTCATTGATTCAACACGTTCAATTGGACGACATGTATGTGCACTGAGCCATGTGACTTTGAGAACAACCAATGACGAGGATAGAAACAAAACGGTCAGCGTATAAAATTGAAAAACACGACGGTTACGAACACTTCACAAGAAGTTCAGCTGACGATGTCATCTAGCTTGATGACGAAACGTCCTACTGTTACAATGCCAGCTCAGCGAACACACAACACAACATCCAATCTCTGAGCTACAGGTATTCGCTTCAATTTCAGACACTGTGCACCGTCAAGGCTGAATCACGAATAAACGATTGACATTCCTCACATATCGCGGCTGCCTTTTGGCACGCTTTCGGTGTTTTACGATTCTTGTAGAACGTTTCTTGAAATTCTGATCTAGATAAACACCAGAGCAACCCTTACAATTGATTCTGTAGGTGTTGTCTAGTGTAGACAGTAAGAAGTGGTTAAGTGCACCTTGAAAGGGTAAAAAGTAGTAAACAAAGTTATACTTGTAAGCCACTGTTGATATATTGGTACAGAAAACCCTTGCATGGCTGATCCGCACAGTGTATAAAAACCAATCAATCAGATCAATAAAAACTGGTCAACTTTAAGGGTGACAATACCCCCACCTCGTACGCACCACAATTGGTTTTTGGTTGTTTACCGTCATCAGATGGAGACAGTAAGAATAGTTTCAATGAGCGATGTAACAATAGAAATGTTGCAGACAATTGTTCAAAAAATCACGAGGTCGAAACACTGAATCATAAAATGATTTCTAAAAAAACATGGTGTTAGGTTCCTAATGTGACACGAATACAGATTTAACGAATTTTGACCCGAGGCGTGATGAAAAATTTGGCAAACACGGATACATTATTTTGTTTAAATCATCGAATTTCCGTTGGAGCGAAATTCAAATGTTCACGTACTTCTCATTCAAGACTCGTTCGCATGTGGAACACGTAAAATGATCCGGACAGTAGGATTTGTTCGTGAACCGAACCAACACACCGGTCACTGGTCGATTGCAAAAATGGCAAATGTTCCCCGTTCTCGCTTGATAGTGTAACAAGCAATAGGCGTGTCCTTGCCACTCGTAGAAACGGCTGCCCATGAATGGTATCTCGCAATGGTGACATACAAAATGTTCCACGTGCCAGGCCTTGCCCAACGCTCGAACGATGCGTTCTTCGACGGGGCGTCTGGAATGACGAGCGGGGGTTGTCGTAATGGTATTGGGTTCTAATCGATGATAACTGAGCTGAGAGAGAACCAGATGGATCAAATGGCGGATTAGGCCCGTTATTGCTCAAACAAATGTATTATGCATCTACAATCATGTGGAGCTATATTAATTCGCCCTTACGGCATGGAAAAGTTCAACGTGATAGCCTCAACACGCTAAAAACTCTTGGAAGTAGACTTGGCAATTACCCCTCATTTATTTGTGATGGCTTGCATCGAGTGAAACCGAAGATGGCTTCTAATTCACCAAATATGATTTTCGCACGCCATGTAAGGCCCGTGAAACAGATCTTTTGACCTGATCTGGATCTATTAATACAACCTCAACCAGGGCTAATTGATAAGTAATGATGTTGTTGGCCTCCCTTCGGTGCGATTTCGTCCATGGATGTACATCCAATCGATGAATGTTTATGTTTTTACAGCATTTTGAATAAATAAAAAGTCGATCTGGGAGGAACAATTCTTCGGCAGCGCTGCAACGATGGTCAGAACTCTGTGGAAGGGGCGTCAGTTAAAAACCGGCGGCGGCGTGAGTGCGTCGTGTTGCGTGCGTATTGCGTCCGCAGCAAGAGAGTGTATCTGCTCCTTCCTCTGCTTGCAGACGAGCGCTTCATAAGTGAGCGGTCAAGAGTAAGTTTTCCTTCCCAGATCGCGGGGTCAAGGTCCAATTCCAAGGAGTTCATATCTCTTTTGCAAACGTCTTTGTACCACAAATGCGGTCTGCCCAAT
>JACCGJ010018052.1:0-83757 GCA_013407085.1 Atriophallophorus winterbourni
TGAAACTGATGCTCCTGCTCTAAGTAGCACGCCAAAAAACTTGCAGCTCCCTCGAGCGCTTTGACCGAGGGCCAAATAGGACTAGTTTCAGAAGCACGAATAACCAGTGCCCAAGTATTGTATGCAAATGTATGCAGCATCAGGAATAAGTGAGCTGAACTTTCTCTCTGCGTGGCTCAGTTTCACCCAAGGGTTATTGCGCTTTCTGAGACCTGGCTGTCTGCGATTGATGAGGTGCCGGTAAACATCAGTGAACAGTATCTCGTCATAAGATGCGATAGGCCGGTCGATAGGAGAGGCGTTGGCGTTGCACTGCTATTGGAGTATGGTTTGCACAACATGGGTACAGGGATATCTCTAGCCATTGAAAACGTCCAAGTTGTTACGAGTATCCTGACTTGCTACAAGTCATCGCTCGCAATTGCTTGTGTCTACGTCACTCCCAGTGCATCCATACAGGAGTTTACACAGCTTATTGAGACACTCGACGGTTTGTTTCACTCAGCTCACAGTGTACATATCTTGGGTGATTTCAACCTCCCAGACATAGATTGGCCTGTCCCCACTGGTCTAGTCACCCAGCAATCTGACACCTTTCTCGAATGGCTCCATAATCATGCGCTGCCCCAGCATGTCAATGATCCTACAAGGTTTCGCCATGGATGCACTCCATCCACTCTTGACTTGGTATTGTCGTCCCAGCTATAAGCCATTAGTCATTTAAAGTACCTACCGCCGCTCGGCAAAAGTGATCACGTAATGATAAGCTTCGAAGCGATATTGCGTTTTCGCAAACCTTTCTCTCGTCCTAGACGCAATTTTAGGCGTGTAGACTGGGGTTTACTCTTGCAGTCTTCAAAATCTTCCCTTCAGCTATCTAGCGATTCAAATGTAAATGAACACTGGGATAGAATTTCTAAGTATCTAAACGAGTTACAAGACAAACACGCTCCGCTGCAGTGTGTGAGAAGGCATCGAAGGCCACCCTGGTGGTCTCCTCGAGTCCGTAGGTCTACCCGTAAACGGGATCGTCTATGGCGGCAATATAAGCTATCCCGTACTTCTGGTTCTTGGGCCCGCTACAAAACCGCTCGGAATGCCTGTGTTAAATTACAACGTGTGCTCAAACAGCATTTTGAGTTATCTCTAGCTAGGGATGCTAAATCCAACCCGAAAAGGTTTTATAGCTACGCACAGTCAAAAGAAAAAACTAGGGAAAACATAGGGGATTTGAAACTGGAGGACGGAAAAGTTGCCGATACCGACCTGTCTAAGGCGACTGCCTTCTCAGGGTTTTTCAGTAGTGTTCAACGACCTGATAATTCTTCAAACGCACCGTCAGGTCTGCTTAACCTGACACCTGGTGTCCATGTATTAGATGAGTTGTCCTTCAATGAGGCTGAGGTGTTTGACGCACTTATCCATGTTCGGGTCAACAAATCTGAGGGACCGGACGGCATCTACTCAATCATGCTTAAAAATCTTGCCTCAGTGCTCGCCGAACCGTTTTGCCAGCTCTTTAATTCATGCCTGCAACTAGGAGTTGTTCCCAGTAAGTGGAGGAAAGCCATAGTCGTGCCAATGCACAAAGGCGGTTGCAGGTCAACTGTTGGTAACTATAGACCGGTCAGCCTGACCGGCACCGTCTCGAAAGTAATGGAAAAACTGCTGCGTGATAAAATCTGCCAGCATCTTTGTCGGCATTCTCTGTTGAGTGTAACTCAGCATGGATTTCTTAAGGGTAGATCCTGTCTGACTAACCTCCTTAGCTTTCTCAATACTGCCACTAAAAGGATGAATGAAGGGAAGCCTGTCGAAGCCCTCTACCTAGACTTCAGTAAGGCTTTCGATTCCGTAAATCACCGCCTTCTAGAGATTAAGCTAGCAGCCAAAGGCATACGGGGTAGTCTACTTGCTTGGATAAAGGCCTTCCTTACAGGTAGGACATTCCGAGTGAGAGTAGAATGTACGCTGTCGAATCAAACCGACGTGATCAGTGGTGTACCCCAAGGTTCGGTACTTGGCCCTCTTCTATTCCTGATTTTCATCGATGACTTGTCCTCTGAATTGAAGTGCTCATGCTTCATTTTCGCGGATGATGTGAAATTCATCGGATCAACGGATGAAGAGACCTTGATGCACGACCTTGAGCGGGTCATAAGCTGGTCATACCAGTGGGATCTCCCACTGAACTTAAATAAGAGCCAACTCTTGTCAACACTGGTTGATAAGATTTCGGTCCAGGTGGCGGGGAATTCCCTCAGTGTTAACGCCACACAGTGTGTTAAGGATTTGGGTGTACTGGTTAGGGCTGACTTCAAATGGGAGGACCAATGTGCCGCTGCGGCTCAGCGTGCAAGCAAGGTACTTTTTCGGCTGAAATCAGTGCTATCGAGCAGAAGACCCGATGTATTCCTGCCACTGTACAAGGCATTAGTTCGGCCGCATCTTGAATACTGTGTTAAGGCGTGGTGTCCTCACTACAAAAAGGACATCCTTCGACTTGAAAGTGTACAGCGCCTCGCAACTCGCATGATTGAAGGTCAGCGAGGGAAACCGTACGCTGTGCACCTAATGTCTCTCGATCTTTTCTCCCTTAGGCGCCGTCGTTTAAGAGGTGACTTAATAGAAACCTTTAAAATCTTGAAGGGTTTGAGTGGCGTGCAAATGAACGACTTCTTTACCTTAAGTCCCGAGCTGGGCACCCGGGGCCACTCACTTAAAATTGCTAAGAAACGATGTCGGCTAGACTCCAGGAAACACTTTTTCAGCCTTAGGGTGGTTAACTTCTGGAACATTCTTCCAGAAGAACTTATATCCTGCACTAAGGTGTCTAGTTTTAAGCAGGGGTTGGACCGCAATTGGGGTAAGTTGTTTCCTGAATACTCGCCTTAATTGCTTTACAAGCTTAGGTTTTCCATCTTTTAGCGTTATCCCGTAAATATAGTGAGGGCTAGAGTTCTCTGTGTTTTTTTAATTTTTATTATACACAATGCTACTTCAGCTAACCTCTCACCGTGCTGGTGAAGATAAACTGCTTTTTCTTTTTCCAGCATCGGCTATAACGCGGTGCTTCCTAAGTTCAACCCGGATAATCTCTTGTCTTCGCGATTGGCGAAGATTTCAAACAGACAAAAAGAATATACTTTTGGCAGTGGTGGGTGCTTCTCTGCAGCTTTCCACCGAAAGAAATTCTGGACGCTCGATTGGCTTGTTAGCCACATACTGTCCTGTGCAAACTGAACTGAACTGAACTGCGCGGTACGTTCAATTTGGTTGTATTTTCCACGCTCCGATAAAATATTACGAATTTTCACTATTCCTTGAATTTACAGTAAAATAGAATCACTATTTTACTATATTCTCCATATTTCTGCTGACTTATTACGCTAGCGATAAAATCAGCTTGTATTTTTGGTAACTTTTCATTACTCATACTATTATCTGTCAGATATGAGTACTAGAAATTCATGCCTTAATGTCAAATGTGGCAAAATGGTGGCAAAAGGAATTGAGTGCACAGCATGCAAGCTTTGGGCTCATCCTAGCTGCTCAGGTATACATAAATCTCACTATGGGATTTATGCGAAGTACCGCTGGTTGCAGTGGTACTGTAGCGGCTGTCATCAGGCTGCCACAGACGCCGCTTGTTTAAGGCCAAGGAATAGTCGGACGTTGCCTTGCTCGTCAGATTCTATACCTGCCCCAACGTTTGCATCTGTTGTGAGGGCTAGTGTAAGTTCTGATACAATGGCTGGCACTGGCATAGCTGACAAATCTAGCCAGCTACGACGTCCTATCAAGCAGGCTACCTCTTCTAATGTGGTCAAATCTAAAAAGCGTGCTACCAAGAACGCCAAAAATCTGCATCCACACAGGAAGCAGACATAAATGGCCAGTTATCTCGTTCTCTAATGCGAGCTTCTACTAGCAGGGTGGTTACTGTAGCAGAGATTCCGAAGAGGCGTAGGAAGGCGAATAAATCTACTACCCAACGGAAGCAACATGAAAATGTTGCCGGATCACCCGCACTGGATCACATTATCCAGGAATTGAATGATTTGCGCAAGCAATTCGATACACTGCGTGGCACCCCTGCTCCAAAAACTAGAACACGAAATGTACTGGTTTTTAATCGAGCAGAGCCATTTATCAAGGAATCGAAGTCTAGAAAAGATTTAGATCGCAGATGTATCAGCGATCTTATCCGGATGGTAGGTCTGAGGCCTTCCACTCCTACAATGCGAATTCACCGTGTTGGAAAATGGAAGATGGATAATCGCCCTAGGCCAATCCTGGTAGAATTCAAATACCAGGCGGATCGGGACGCTTTACTATCTAAGGCTGACCACATCGCCGAAGCAACTCTAGACAAACTGCAGGTTAAGCCGGACAACCCTCCCTCCCGGATAAGACAATACTCTTCCGCTTCAAATAGGAGGGATCAGATTGTAAAGACCTCTAATAACGACAAGCGGGGTTTTACAAAGCTAATAGATTCTCGTTCCGAAGTAACGTCCAATCGAGGGCGCCGTTCATCCGAAAAGGATGGGGCTTCATCAGCTGCAGAAATCTTGGAAGCGTCCGAGGATGAGGTCTGTGGTCGTATTATTATCCCTGTAATTCCACAGCTCGTGGTTAGCAACCTGCAGTGTACAGCTGGTGTTCAGGCCGCACCAGGTGACTCGGCTATCGCAAGCAGCACGCCAAAAAACGTGCTGACTTCTCGGGTACTCCGCCCGAGAATCACACAAGACTAATTGGGAATAGATTACGTGACACTGCCGCCACAGTGCTACTCGGGAATGCATGTAGCATCCGAAACAAATGGTCTGAACTCTCCATCCTTGCACATGAGTTGAGACCGCATGTAATTGCACTGACAGAAACCTGGCTCTCTGCATCTGATGACATTCCCGATATAGTTGGTAACAGCTATTCCGTGATCAGGTGTGATAGACCGGGTGCATTACAAGGTGGCGGTGTTGCTATTCTTCTCAGGTTAGGCCTCCGTACCTCAGAGTTAAACGTTAGGCTTGGCACGCGCAATGTGCAACTTAGCTCCTGTCTCATTCACTCCTATAAGCAATCTACGGTAATAGCGTGCGTTTATTTGAGTCCCCATTCAGGAGTACAGGATATGTATAACTTGCTTGAGAATTTGAGTTCACTACGTGCGCTTGGGTCTCAGGTTCTTATGGTGGGTGATTTTAATCTACCACACATATCTTGGCCTAATCAGAGCTGCCAAGCTGATAAGATGTCTGAGGACTTCATAGAATGGACCCACAGACATGCTATGAGCCAACATGTAACTGAGCCTACAAGGTTCCGACATGGCTGTGAACCTTCGGTCCTGGTGTCGTGAGTAGAGCAAACACAAAGTGAAAAGAGTAGTCGTGGATAAAGCTGGGCTTTATTCGTCTATATCAGAGTACAGCTATAATAGAGCAAAGAATGCGATTAGCGATGAAATATAATAACAGATGAATTAATAACAGACAAAATACACGACATTCTCCCCCGGTAGATTTAAGGACCATAGAGTGCTTGAAAGAATAGCGTGTGCAATGTTAAACTTGCCGATTTCTTAGATTATAGGGGTGTACACGTTGTTGTTTGTCTATCAAAGTTTGAACATTATCGGCATTCGGATTGGACGTTAAATCTGTATAGGGTGAATTTGATGAAGGAGATGTGGGTGACAGATCTGATGTAAGTTCGGATGGGACATCATCAGTTGAATTCGATATCGTCACGTATTCGACCGGAATGTGATCTAGATTACCCCGAGGAGCCAGGTGCCGTGTAGCTACAGTATCCTCTCTCCCATTGTGAAACCGGATATGGGCATAATTAGGATTACACTCAAGTAAATCCACTTCTTCCACCAACGAATCATATTTAGAATTACGATTATAGTTTTTCAACAGAACAGGACCTGGTTGAAGCAGCCAACTTGGTAGTGAGGTCCCTGCGGGAGACTTTCTGTCGTATTTGAACAACCGTTCGTGTGGCGTTGAGTTGGTAGCTGTACATAGAAGAGAACGAATAGAATTGAGAGCGTCTAGTAGCACAGTTTCCCACGAACTGATTGGAAGATTTTGAGATTTTAGAGCGAGTTGAATTGCTGTCCATAGCGTTCCATTTAAGCGTTCTACTTGCCCATTCGCTTGGGGATTATAGGCGGTCGTTCTACTAGTTGCAACACCTTTATCATGTAGGAAATTGCGTAACTCGGACGACATAAACGACGAACCACGATCAGTATGAATAAATGCAGGCATGCCAAAGATGGAAAACAGACGACAAAGAGAATCGATTACTGTTTTTGTGCTAGTGTCTGTACAAGCAAAAGCGAATGGAAAACGTGAATATTCATCAACTATGGTTAACAAATATTTATTACGCGAGGAAGAGGGCATCGGGCCCTTAAAGTCCATGCTTAATCGTTCAAAGGGTTGCGTGGCTTTAATTAGGGTTCTCGTTTCCGGTTTGTAAAATTGTGGCTTTATTTCGGCGCAGGCGCGGCACTGAGCAATTACTGTCTTTATATCGTCAAGTGAATATGGCAAATTTTTTGAACGGACAAAATGATTCATCCGACGAATTCCTGGATGGCACAGAGATTCATGAAGATTTTTAAGATCATTCAGCGTCATCAGAGTAGAACATATGTTACGGGATAACGTATCGGCACCCTGATTCTCTTTGCCAGGTCGATAGATTATATCGTAGTGAAACGGAGAGAGTTCAACCTTCCATCTCTGTATTTTGTCATTCTTTATTTTTCCTTTCGAATGATGGTCGTACATGAATGCAACCGATCTAGAATCTGTTACCAACCTAAAATGAGTTCCCAGTAGATAGTGTCTCCATTTACGAAGCGCTTCGACAATAGCACAAGCTTCTTTTTCGATGGCCGATTGATGCTGCTCACTGTGGTTTAGCGTTCGGGAAAAGAAAGCAACTGGTCTGCCATTTTGGTTCAACGTTGCAGCAATGGCGATATCCGATGCATCGGTTTCGACAGTCAAAGGAACATTGTAATCCACTGTGTGTATTACGGCTTGTTCGAGCTCCAGCTTCAATTTATCAAAACTTGCTTGGACCACAACGGGTAGCGGAAAAGTACGATTATGTGATAACGGATAAATTTGATCGGAAAACTTGGAGATCCATTGCGAGTAGTAGGCGAACATTCCCACAACACGTTGTTGCTCTTTTAGATTCGTTGGGGGAGCAAGCTCTTTTAAAGGTCTGAGCCTTTCTGGATCAGGCTTGATAACGCCCTTGGACACTTCGTAACCCAGAATCTGGAGACGATTGCAGGTAAATATGCTTTTGCTTTCATTGAATTCGAGGTTGTATTGTTTGGCGACAGCAAGAAAGCGAGAAAGGTTATAATCATGTTCACTTTTAGTCTTTCCACAGACTGTGACGTTGTCAACATATACGAAAGTGTCTGAGAGTTTTTCTCGGCGAATGATTGAATCGATTGTGCGTTGAAAACATGCTACTCCGTTAGTAACACCGAATGGTATACGACAGAATTGGTACAGGTTACCACAAGCTTCGAAGGCAGTATATGGGCGATCTGTTACAGAAATGGGTATCTGGTGATAAGCACTTTTCAGATCGAGAGCAGAATAAAAATCATACCCGGCAATTTTATTGATTAAACTGTCTATGCGAGGCAAAGGGTAGGCGTCAAGATTTGTATAGAGATTGATTGTTTGACTGTAATCAACTACCATTCTGCGTTTGTGTTTTTCGTTCGTCGTAACTAGCACTTGCGCTCGCCAGGGGGAATCGGAGTTTTCTATAATTCCATCCTTCAACAAACGTTGGGTTTCTGAGCGAATGAACTCTTCGTCACGAGGAGAATGTCTTCTAGACTTGGTAACGATAGGTTTGCAATCAGGCGACAGGTGTGTGAATAAGGATGGAGATTCTACACGAGCAATAGCAAGTCCACATATGTTCAGTGGTGGTTTGGCACCCCCAAAAGGAATAACAACTTTTTCGTGTAAACGTAAAAAATCATGACCGAGAAGCACATCGGCGCATAAACCAGGTAAGACCGACAGTTTAAAATTGTCGTATATTGTATCCTGATGCTTGATAGAAACGTTACAATGTCCGATTGTGTTACTAGAAAGAAAGGTTGAAGCCAAGGTTACAGTGTTGTGAGACGGTGCAATAATCCATTGATGTGTGTAAACAACAGAGGCAGAGATGTAGCTGTCAGAACTACCGGTGTCAATAAGAGCATCTAGGATTTGATTATTCACATATAATTTCACCACGGTCTTAGATAAACATTCGGGTGAAGTGATCGATGTGACACGAGAAAGAATGCTTGAGGAGACTGGAGAATGATTCATTTTGGACATACACACTTTTTGAAAGTGTCCTTTCTTCCCACAGTTTTTGCATAAAGCATCTCGAGCTGGACAACGTATGCGAGGGTGCTTCGAAAATCCACAGAAGAAGCATTTAATAGTCGGTGCAGCGGCTATAAATTCCGGTGTAGCAGTGGTACATGGATCGTTTTTAATAGATGTTATATCTTCGAATGAGCAAATGGTTCGACAGGTGCAATGTCTTTCCCCACTAGGGAAAAGTGATCACATCATGATTAGCTTCCAGCTACTTCTCAGGTGTGACAAACCGACTCCGAAACTAAAGCGCAACTTCAATAGGGTAGACTGGAGTGTTGTCTCAGAAGAAGCAGATCAGATCTTGTCACAATCTTCTGGTGATGATATGGCAGCAAACTGGCAGCTTATTCACCATTGTCTGTCCACACTGCAAGACAGATTTGCTCCGTTGGTGCACGTCAAAAGACGCAACAAGCCACAGTGGTGGACACCATCGATGCGCCGTGGTATTAAAATCCGGGACCGTGCCTGGAAAACTTACAAAGCTTCTCAGACACAATGGGCCTGGACAAGGTATAAACTACTTAGAAATAAGGCTGTGGGAAGCCAACGTAAGGCAAAACGTGAATTTGAGGCACGACTGGCATGTAATATAAGACAGTGCCCAAAGCGTTTCTATAGCTATGCACAATCCAAAGGCAAAACTCGCGATTGCATAGGCAACCTTCAACTGGACAATGGATCTCAACTAGATTCAGATTCTGAAAAGGCTTCGGCTTTTCTCGAACATTTTCGAGCTGTTCAGAGGCCTGATCGCCAAACTGATCTCCCGAATATGCCAGTGGACATAAGGTCAGATAGCGTTCCTACCCTCGATGAAATAATTTTCACTGATAATGAGGTTAGGCTTGCGCTTGAAGCAACAAATCCACATAAATCTGCGGGCCCGGATGGTATTCACCCTCAAGTCATTAAGAACCTGGCGCCTGTATTAGCACAACCGGTGGGTCGTCTCTTTAACGCATCCTTAAGGTATGGGTATATTCCGAGTGCTTGGAAGCAGGCTGACGTGATTCCTATACATAAAGGTGGCAGTCGATCTTCAGTTTGCAACTACAGACCTGTAAGCCTTACTAGTATCCTTTGCAAAACCCTAGAGAGACTTATTAGGGACAGGATCTGTCGCCACCTTGTCTCTGGCTCGTTGCTAAACTCTGCTCAGCATGGTTTTCTAAAAGGGAAGTCTTGCCTAACGAACCTATTATGTTTTCTTAATGAGGTCACTAGGAGGCTAGATAAAGGCCACCAGGTCGAAGTTCTCTACTTGGACTTCTGTAAAGCCTTTGACTCGGTAAACCACAGGTTGCTTGCAATGAAGATTGGACTAATAGGTATCGATGGCCCTCTAAAGAACTGGATCACAAACTTCTTGAGCAATCGGTATTTTCGCGTTCGCATAGCAATATGTATTCCGCAAAAGCAGGAGTTGTTAGTGGAGTCCCGCAGGGTTCAGTACTAGGCCCACTACTCTTTCTTATCTTCATCGATGATTTGGCATCCTCGCTTAAGTGTCCCTGCTATATGTTTGCAGACGATGTCAAGTTTATCGGATCGCTGAACGAACAGGATCTTTTTGAGGATATAGAAAAGGTCATCAAGTGGTCTTCCACGTGGGATCTACCAGTCAACTTCTCCAAAAGCTATCTTCTGTCCAAAGCTGCAACGAAGCTGCAGGTTGCTGGACCTGATAACATACTGGAGATAACTGGGGTATCAAAAGTCCGGGACTTAGGTATTGCGGTTTCAGCGGACTTTAAATGGGCTGATCAATGTGCAGCTGCTGCACAACGCGCTAGGAACCAGCTCTTTCGCCTCCGATCAGTTTTATCCTGCAGGTCCCCGGAGGTTTTCATCCCATTGTATAAAGCGATAGTGAGACCTCATCTCGAGTATTGCGTTCAAGCTTGGTCTCCTTACTTGGAAAAGGACATTGCCACGCTTGAAGGTGTTCAGCGCCTAGCTACTCGTATGATTAAAGGGCAATCTGGGAAGTCGTATGAACAACGACTGTTGAGTCTAGATCTCTTCTCGCTAAAAAGAAGGCGACTACGTGGGGATCTGATCGAGACCTTTAAAATCGTTAGAGGCTTTAGTTCTATTGATCCGGCTGATATGTATGCTCTTGCGCCAGTGGTAGGTACTCGAGGCCATTCACTGAAACTGGCAAAGCAACATGTCAGGTCTAATGCACGTAAGCACTACTTTAGCGAAAGGGTAGTGAATCATTGGAACTGTCTGCCCGAAGAGGTAGTTTGTTCTACATCAGTAAAGTGCTTCAAAGATAGACTAGACTCGATCTGGCGCTCTGTGTTTCCCAATTTTTATCCCTAATTTTATAGTTGTTCTTCAATTTGTCGTTGGAACGCACTAATGTCTCTCCTCACCTATTGGTTGAGGGAGTTTTTCTGTTGCATTCCAGCCAAAGTCATACCAGAAAAATATTGAACCTACTGTTCGAAGTGGTGGACGCTCTTTTGGCTTACCACCGGAAGTATTCTGGACGCTCGATTGGCGACTCTGCCACATATCGTCCTGTGCTAACTGAACTGAACTGAACTGAACGTGTGAACTGTACGAACATTATATTAAATATCGAAGTGCCTGGTGCTGAAAAGCATACCGTCGAAGGAACTCTGGACGCGTAATTGGATTTTAGGTACTTTCAGCTCTGTGCAACTTGAACTTGATCGGTGAGCCTTGAAACAGTGGTAAACGGGATACAACGTTGCATTCCACTGTAAAGTAGGGTTCGTACGAATAATCACGATGTTCAAATACAAAATCACAGAGTGAATTTTGATCAAATAATGTAGACGCTAAAAATGATCGACGTGTTGTGTGCTCATATCCCCAGCACTTAATTTAACTTCTTAATTAATGTTATACGAAAGGAATTATTCGTTTAAACATTGACCTTGAATATTTATATATATCTGCACGTAGGTTGACAAAAATTCTTCTTCTTTTCCTTCTTGTTCTTCTTCTCGATAGGCGACAGTGTGAAGCTCTTCTGACCCTCATCTCTTCCTATCAGCAGCATTGTCAAGGAGAACCTCAGATGAAGAAATCCTGTCCAGTGTTGTACAAGCATACGGAGTGATAATCAAAGGAAGTCTGCTGCTTCGTCCCTCACAGTGCGTGATAATAAGAACTATGCATCCCGATCACATTGTCTATTAGTTATCAGAGTGCCAGTGTATCGGTTGATCCAACGGAGATTTCACCACTAACAAAGTACGTCTCTGGTTATTGAACGCAATAAACCGGAACACAGTTCGCAACGAATAACAGCATACATATCCCAGGCAATCACACGCGATATACTTGTCCCAAAGCAGAACACGAGCGCAGCGTGAATCGTATATTCAAATTGTGTACATATTTACATGTATGTTTAAAACAAGACAATAATGAAATATGCAGGGTTATTGTAATAAAATAAACAATAATGAAAACACCATAATACTCCCTCCCTAGAGCGTTAGAAGAGAGTGAAACGCTCGAAACGAAAATATAGTTAATCAGCGTAGTCTGCAAGGTTTGCAGGCCACCTGACTCTCCGGCCTGATCGAGTTTTGTGAATTGGAGAGGGTGAGTCAGATGATGGAAGAGAGAGTT
Organism: Atriophallophorus winterbourni; assembly: GCA_013407085.1. Classification (NCBI taxonomy): domain Eukaryota; kingdom Metazoa; phylum Platyhelminthes; class Trematoda; order Plagiorchiida; family Microphallidae; genus Atriophallophorus; species Atriophallophorus winterbourni. The sequence continues at coordinate 12,063 of JACCGJ010018052.1, forward strand.
TACATGGTTGGGTTGATTGGGTCGACTGAGAAGTGGGTGGGGTTGAAGGGAAAAGGTCAACATCCGGGGTACCACTTGGGGTGTGAACGTCTGGAGGCGGTGTTTCGTCGCAGACTGGTTCGATAAAAGCTGCTTTCAATCGATCAATTGCAACAGTATCTCGAGAACCATTTCGTTCGATGACGAAGTATTTGTCACAGCGGCTAACGACTTTGAAGGGACCGGTGTATGGGGCTTGCAGGGGTTTGCGCGTATGATCAGTTCGAACAAAAACAAAAGAGCATGAATGCAAATCACTTGGTAAGTAAACGTTACGGGTGTATGAGCGAGTAGGGGTGGCACGTAATTGACGCATGAAGGAGCGTAAGCGATTGACATAGTGAGGAATAGTAATGTCAGTCGCAACGTCAGGGGATGCGATCAATTCACCTGGGAGACGGAGTGGTGTGCCGTAAACTAACTCTGCTGCAGAACATCCGAGATCTTCTTTGACGGTAGCACGTATACCAAGAAGGATCACTGGCAGGTTCTCTGCCCAGTTTTCAGTATTACCATGTGACATCAATGATGCTTTCAGTTGTCGATGGAACCGTTCAACAAGTCCGTTCGCGCAAGGATGATAGGCTGTGGTTTTGATGTGGTTAGAGCCGAGGAGTATAGTCAATTCACGAAAAAGGGTAGATTGAAACTGTGATCCACGATCAGTAGTGATAGTAGATGGAACACCGTAATTACTTATCCAGTATTGTAGAAAGTTTTTCGCTACGGTCTCAGCTGTAATACCGGTAATGGGAACGGCTATAGGCCAGCGGCTGAAACGGTCAACACAAGTTAAAATGTGGGTGAAACCATTAGAGATAGCCAGAGGACCGACAATGTCGAAATGAACGTGCTGAAAACGTTGGCTTGGTGGAGGAAAAGATCCTGGAGCACTAAGAGTATGGCGTTGAACTTTACTGCGTTGGCACTGGAGACAGGCTTTTGTCCAATTTTGAATATCCGCATGCATGTTCGGCAAACAAATCGATCAGTGATCAACTTACGAGTAGCACGAATGCCGGGATGAGAAAGGGAATGAAAATGTTCAAAAATGGATTTCCTAAGTAATTTCGGTACTAAAGGACGGGGATGTTCGTTGGAAAAATCACACAAAACAGTCAAACTGGAGTTGGGAATGGGAATACGTTGGACTCGGAGGGATGACGAAGATTGGTAGTGCTGCATGTCACTGTCATGTTGCTGAGCCTCTGCTAGCTGCGTGAGATCGAAGTTCGATCGACTGAGTGCTGTGAGTTGCATGCGAGAAAATGCATCGGCAACTGTGTTCGACGAAGCAGATAGATAGCGAATGTCACTCGTAAATTGAGAAATATAGTCAAGGTGACGTATCTCACGTGGTGAATATCTATCAGCTGTGGCGGACAACGCAAAAGTGAGAGGTTTGTGGTCGGTCAAACAATGAAATCGCGACCTTCAAGCAAATGTCTAAAATGACGAACAGCATAATATATAGCTAACAATTCGCGGCCAAATGTACTATAACGGGTTTGGGCTGGTTGTAGACGACGAGAAAAGAATGCAAGCGGTTTAGTAACACCGTCAATACTTTGCTGCAGGACAGCGCCGACTGCTGCTTGTGATGCATCGGTGGCAAGTGAAAGTGAAGCGTTGGGATTCCTGGACATGTAGGATAAGGTAGATGCTTCTTTCAGTGCAGATTTCAATCGTTGAAACGATTCAGCAGCATCTGCATTCATTTTAAATTGTCGTTCCGTTCCGCGTAACAAATCAGTCATCGGTTGAGCGATGTTAGCACAGTTTGGAATAAATCTTCTGTAATAATTAACTAACCCGAGAAATCGACGTAACTGTCGAAGCGAGGTGGGACATGGATAATCATTGATGGACGAAATTTTATCAAGCACAGGGCGAATTCCGTTTTGATCGACATGATGTCCTAAGATTTCGAGGGAAGCGACAGCAAAAAGGCATTTATCTGGGTTAACCACAACGCCGAATTGTGAAAGTCGCTGAAAAACAGCATGCAGATGTTCTGCATGTTCCTGTTGAGAAGAACTGGCGATCAGGACGTCATCAATGTAGACATGCACAAAAGATAATCCCTGGAAAACTTGGTCCATGAATCTCTGGAAGGTTTGAGCAGCATTGCGTAAACCAAAGGGCGATTTTAAAAATTCGAAAAGACCAAAGGGTGTGGTAATAGCTGTTTTAGGGATATCTTCGTCGGCGACAGGTATCTGGTGATAAGCACGCACCAAATCTAGTTTAGAAAACACTGTCTTTCCGTGTAATGGAAGTGCAAAGTCATGAATATGGGGAATGGGGTAACGATCGGGAACAGTAACTCTGTTAAGGGAACGGTAATCACCGCATGGTCGCCAAGCATCATTTTTTTCTCCACCATGTGAAGTGGGCTTGCTCAGGGCGATTTGGATGGCCGGATAATTCCCAGTTCGAGCATATGTTCAAACTCACGTTTCGCTACATCGAACTTGTTTGGAGCCAAACGACGGGGCCTGCTAAACACGGGAGGACCACGGGTCACAATGTGGTGTTTAACGTTATGTTTAACGACCGCAGCTTGTGTACAGGGTTTGAAAACTTCCGAAAATTCTTTCAGTAAGTCACTGAACGCAGATGGAATGTCAGGGGTGAGTACACGAATGGTTTGAATAGGGGAATCGCAGGAATTACCAAAGGAGTTAATCTTTGTCAAATTATCAATAAGCTTTCGTTTAGCTATATTGACTGAAAGATCAAAATGTGAGAGGAAATCTGCTCCCAGAATCGGTACTTTGGCATCAGCCAGCGTGAAAATCCATCGAAAGTCGCGTCGTAGACCCAATTCGACAGAAAGTGATCTTTGACCGAAAGTGGAAATTTTCGTGCCGTTTGCCGCCTGCAACGTCATTGACGAAGGACTCTTGCGTTCCTTAGTGGATGGTGGGATAACGCTAATCTCAGCACCAGTGTCGATGAGGAATCGCATTTTAGTGGCCCTGTCGTTAACGTAGAAAAGTCGGCTTTGAAGGGTGCCAGACAGAGCTGCTGCGTCTAATGTCTGGCTTCGCGGTCCGTTAGAACGACTAGTAGATCGTTTCTTGGGCTGACCAGGATGATGATTTCGTGAGTTACTACGAGATTGTGCGATGTTCTGTACTTGCAATGACAAGGAATTGAACATCGATTTTAACTCTTCAAAATCATTCTGGACAGGAATGCTTTTATGCGCGTCAGTGGTGTGTCTGACGTGAGACAAGGTAACGCTGTGCGAGATATCGTGAACTTCGTCTGCAATGCGTGCCAAGTGCTGGAGACTGGTGTGCTTGTCCATAATGGCTAAGACTTTGCGGACGTCGTCTGTGAGACTCTGCTGCCATAATTCACGAATAATATTGTCATCAACAGGCTTGTCTCCTGGTAATTGAAGCATGTGTCGCAGGTGTTGTGAGGGAGTGTGATCACCCATTTCTAAACCGGACAAAAGTTTCCGTAGGTTTTTCTCGTCAATAGATGAAGTACGTGAGATAATGGCATGTTTAAGTTCATCGTACGGATTATCAGCAGGGCAGTTGTAAATTAAATCAGCAACCTCCTTTGCGACTGACGATGGCAACATACCAACTACACGATTATACTGGGATCGTTGAGTTTTTACGCGGTAAGACTCGAAAAGTGCTTCGATCTGTGCGAACCAGAGGCGAGGGTCGTTCATACCAAAAGAGGGAAGACTAAAGTGCGACATAGTGTCGGTAGAAATGTCCTCAGATGGGGTATTAGAAAATGCTGATTTAGAATCCATTTAGTAAATGAAAAATAGATATGACAGCAAAATCAAAATAACTGGGAGTATATGGTACGAACGAAAATTTCAAAAAGAAAAAATGTTCGGGGCTCACCAATTTGTAGCGGTTGATCCAACGGAGATTTCACCACTAACAAAGTACGTCTCTGGTTATTGAACGCAATAAACCGGAACACAGTTCGCAACGAATAACAGCATACAAATCCCAGGCAGTCACACGCGATATACTTGTCCCAAAGCAGAACACGAGCGCGGCGTGAATCGTATATTCAAATTGTGTACATATTTACATGTATGTTTATAACAAAACAATCATGAAATATGCAGGGTTATTGTAATAAAATATACAATAATGAAAACACCATACCAGAATCCAGCAAAAAGTCTCCATCTGATCGGCATGCGGGTGATCTGCAGCAATTTCAGGTGATTCTCGACAAAGTTCTTCATAATAACGACCAGGGTGTAACGATTAAAGCTCTTATACGCCTCGGTAAAAGAAAACCAGATATCGATAGACCACTGAAAATTGTCTTTTCAGGATCTGAAGACCCCGCTAGATTACTCTCAAACTCCCACAAATTGAGAGGCACTGCGTTTGTTCTTAAACCTGACCTGTCATTAGAAGATAGAACTAAATTACGAACATCAGTTGAAGAACTCAAGCTCAGGCTACACAATGGGGAAAGCAACCTGACGATCAGAAATTTTCGAGTGGTCAGCCGTCAGAGGATGATTCAGCAGCCACTACAGCTCAAACCACGAAGCCCGTTGCAATGCTGACAAATGCCCGAAGCATCTTGAACAAGAAAGACGATTTTGAGACCCTTATACTCCGACATTCTCCTGTACTCTTTGCGGTAAGTGAAACTTGGTTATCCAGTAACATTGAAGATCGAGAAGTTTTCATGCCCAATTACTCCATCCGGCGATGCGATCGTTTAACTGACAGACACGGTGGTGTCCTCATTTACATTTCTAATGAGTGGATGATATCGGAAACCGTACATCATCGAGGTACCGATAAATTATGGGAGATGTTGATCTGCAGAATCAAAAACTTTGAATCCGAAGCGGTTGTAGCGGTTGATCCAACGGAGATTTCACCACTAACAAAGTACGTCTCTGGTTATTGAACGCAATAAACCGGAACACAGTTTCGCAACGAATAACAGCATACAAATCCCAGGCAGTCACACGCGATATACTTGTCCAAAGCAGAACACGAGCGCGGCGTGAATCGTATATTCAAATTGTGTACATATTTACATGTATCATTAAAACAAAACAATAATGAAATATGCAGGGTTATTGTAATAAAATATACAATAATGAAAACACCATAATACTCCCTCCCTAGAGCGTTAGAAGAGAGTGAAACGCTCGAAACGAAAACATAGTTAATCAGCGTAGTCTGCAAGGTTTGCAGGCCACCTGACTCTCCGGCCTGATCGAGTTTTGTGAATTGGAGAGGGTGAGTCAGATGATGGAAGAGAGAGTTTACATGGTTGAGTTGATTGGGTCGACTGAGAAGTGGGTGGGGTTGAAGGGAAAAGGTCACATAAAACAGTCAAACTGGATTTGGGAATGGGAATACGTTGAACTCGGAGGGATGACGAAGATTGGTAGTGCTGCATGTCACTGTCATGTTGCTGAGCCTCTGCTAGCTGCGTGAGATCGAAGATCGATCGACTGAGTGCTGTGAGTTGCATGCGAGAAAATGCATCGGCAACTGTGTTCGACGAAGCAGATAGATAGCGAATGTCACTCGTAAATTGAGAAATATAGTCAAGGTGACGTATCTCACGTGGTGAATATCTATCAGCTGTGGCGGACAACGCAAAAGTGAGAGGTTTGTGGTCGGTCCAAACAATGAAATCGCGACCTTCGAGCAAATGTCTAAAATGACGAACAGCATAATATATAGCTAACAATTCGCGGCCAAATGTACTATAGCGGGTTTGGGCGGGTTGTAGACGACGAGAAAAGAATGCAAGCGGTTTAGTAACACCGTCAATACTTTGCTGCAGGACAGCGCCGACTGCTGCTTGTGATGCATCGGTGGCAAGTGAAAGTGAAGCGTTGGGATTCCTGGACATGTAGGATAACGTAGATGCTTCTTTCAGTGCAGATTTCAATCGCTGAAACGATTCAGCAGCATCTGCATTCATTTTAAATTGTCGTTCCGTTCCGCGTAACAAATCAGTCATCGGTTGAGCGATGTTAGCACAGTTTGGAATGAATCTTCTGTAGTAATTAACTAACCCGAGGAATCGACGTAACTGTCGAAGCGAGGTGGGACATGGATAATCATTGATGGACGAAATTTTATCAAGCACAGGGCGAATTCTATTTTGATCGACATGATGTCCTAAGATTTCAAGGGAATCGACAGCAAAAAGGCATTTATCTGGGTTAACCACAACGCCGAATTGTGAAAGTCGCTGATAAACAGCATGCAGATGTTCTGCATGTTCCTGTTGAGAAGAACTGGCGATCAGGACGTCATCAATGTAGACATGCACAAAAGATAATCCCTGGAAAACTTGGTCCATGAATCTCTGGAAGGTTTGAGCAGCATTGCGTAAACCAAAGGGCATTTTTAAAAATTCGAAAAGACCAAAAGGTGTGGTAATAGCTGTTTTAGGGATACCTTCTTCGGCGACAGGTATCTAGTGATAAGCACACACAAAATCTAGTTTAGAAAACACTGTCTTTCCGTGTAATGAAAGTGCAAAGTCATGAATATGGGGAATAGGGTAACGATCGGGAACAGTCACTCTGTTAAGGGAACGGTAATCACCGCATGGTCGCCAAACATCAGATTTATTTTTCTCCACCATGTGAGGGGGCTTGCATAAGGCGATTTGGATGGCCGGATAATTCCCAGTTCGAGCATATGTTCAAACTCTCGTTTCGCTACATCGAACTTGTTTGGAGCCAAACGACGGGGCTTGCTAAACACTGGGGGACCACGGGTCGTAATGTGGTGTTTAACGTTATGTTTAACGACCGCAGCTTGTGTACAGGGTTTGAAAACTTCCGAAACTTCTTTCAGTAAGTCACTGAACGCAGATGGGATATCAGGGTTGAGTACACGAATGGTTTGAATAGGGGAATCGCAGGAATTACCAAAGGAGTTAATCTTTGTCAAATTATCAATAAGCTTTCGTTTAGCTATATTGACTGAAAGATCAAAATGTGAGAGGAAATCTGCTCCCAGAATCGGTACTTTGACATCAGCCAGCGTGAAAATCCATCGAAAGTCGCGTCGTAGATCCAATTCGACAGAAAGTGATCTTTGACCGAAAGTGGAAATTTTCGTTCCGTTTGCCGCCTGTAACGTCAACGAAGACGGGTTCTTGCGTTCCATACTGGATGGTGGGATGACGCTAATTTCAGCACCCGTGTCGATGAGGAATCGCATTTTAGTGGCCCTGTCGGTAACGTGGAAGAGACGGCTTTGAAGGGTGCTAGAGAGAGCTGCCGTGTCTACTATCTGGCTTCGCGATCCGTTAGAACGACTAGTGGATCGTTTCGTGGGCTGACGAGGATGATGATTTCGTGAGTTACTATGAGATTGTGCAATGTTTTTTACTTGCAATGACAAGTAATTGAACATCGATTTTAACTCTTCAAAATCATTTTGGACAGGGATGCTTTTATGCGCGTCAGTGGTGTGTCTGACGTGAGACAAGGTAACGCTGTGCGAGATATCGTGAACTTTGTCTGCAATGCGTGCCAAGTGCTGGAGACTGGTAGTCTTATCCATAATGGCTAACACTTTACGGACGTCGACTGTGAGACTCTGCTGCCATAATTCACGAATGATCTTGTCATCAACAGGCTTGTCTGCTTGTAATTGAAGCATGTGTCGCAGGTGTTGTGAGGGAGTGTGATCACCCATTTCTAAGCCGGACAAAAGTTTCCGTAGGTTTTGCTCGTCAGTAGATGAAATACGTGAGATAATGGCGTGTTTAAGTGCATCGTACGGATTATCGGCAGGGCGGTTGTAAATTAAATCTGCAACCTCCTTTGCGACTGACGATGGCAACATACCAACTACACGATTATACTGGGATCGTTGAGTTTTTACGCGGTAAGACTCGAAAAGTGCTTCGATCTGTGCGAACCAAAGGCGAGGGTCGTTCATACCAAAAGAGGGAAGACTAAAGTGCGACATAGTGTCGGTAGAAATGTCCTCAGATGGCGTATCAGAAAATGCTGATTTAGGATCCATTTAGTAAATGAAAAATGACAGCAAAATCAAAATAACTGGGAGTATATGGTACGAACGAAAATTTCAAAAAGAAAAATGTTCGGGGCTCACCAATTTGTAGCGGTTGATCCAACGGAGATTTCACCACTAACAAAGTACGTCTCTGGTTATTGAACGCAATAAACCGGAACACAGTTCGCAACGAATAACAGCATACAAATCCCAGGCAGTCACACGCGATATACTTGTCCCAAAGCAGAACACGAGCGCGGCGTGAATCGTATATTCAAATTGTGTACATATTTACATGTATCATTAAAACAAAACAATAATGAAATATGCAGGGTTATTGTAATAAAATATACAATAATGAAAACACCATAAGGTCAGTCGCAACTAAAGTGACAAGCATGTCAAACATAACGGCCGGTTAAAAGAATATCACGTGATAACATTATCCGCCATACTCGATTTTTAAGTACAGGTCTTTAAATTTAAACAGGAGTTCTGTTTATTTATTCCTAGTGTACAAGATTTCGTTGTAAACGTTTAGGAGAAATGCTTTTGTCGGTCTAAACTTCTAAAAATAGAACTGCGCCTATATAATTACAATTGCAATTGTTTTTTTACGCATTTTCTAAAAAACTGAAAATAATAATTGTAATTGAACAATAGATATGTCGAGGTTAGTAATAGATGGTGAGCAGAATTCAGTTAAGATCTCAACCTTGCCGTGAATGCGGAATGCATTTTTTAGGAGGGCGCCCCCTGTGTATTGCCAGTGAACGAACTATTGATTATTCACCAATGAAAGATCGATTTTGAATTCAAATTATGATTTTCGCTCACTGTGATATTCACACATTCGCCACTTGTGTGATACACTTTGCATTCGGTAAAATAGACGAGTTGAGTGACGGTTGCGTTCTCTCTGACCAAACGGGCTGGGCCAACAACAGTGCAGCACAGACATAACAACTGGCGACGGGGAGCAAAAAACCCAGCAATTCGAAATGGCAATCACATCAGAAGAAGTAAAATCAATACTTCAGCAAATGCAACGCCAATTCGAAGAAGCTCAAGCCCCTTTGATGCAGACACTTTTGAAAAAAACTGAGTGTTATTTATCAAGACAAGAAGACTGACGTACAAAACCCATTGGTGGATGCAATCATCAACAGCATCCCCAAATTCAATTACGACCCGGAAAGCGGTCTCACCTTCGAATCTCGGTTCAAGAGATTCAAATATATTTTCAATCAATTTTCGAAGAATTTTTTGGCGAACAGTCTTCCTTATTTAACAGAGGGTATAACTGCATGAAATTGATCAAGCAGGATTGCGATGAATTTGTAACTTATGCAGGAAAAGTATGTGGTCTGCAATCAGAGAAGGATCAAGAGATTCGCACGAGACTACCGTCACTACTCGATCAAAATCCGAAAATCAACATGACGTCAACAACCGAATGCCAGAGGCTACTAAATTTGAAGCGTGACACTGCGCTGGTCGAGCAAAACCCACGCCAGAATGAGCCAGTGGTGTTGGCCGTCAAGCACCAAAGTAGCCGACAGAATGATCATTGTGTCGATCAAGACACCAAGCTCCCATCCCAGTTCTGCCAATGTGATGAATGGCATTTTGCGCGTTATTGCCCATTCAAGAAGCACCGATGCCAGAAGTGCAACAGAAAGGGGCATAACGAAAACTACTGCCGCACAAACTATTTTAAGAGATCAGTGTTCAATGATCTCTATCCTGTCCTCGCCAACTTCAAGACCCCAGAAGATGAAAATTCAGCGGAAGAACAGCCACCTCAAATTAATTCCGCGGAATACAAACCAAGAAGGTGGGCTGATCGAAGACGTATTCCAGTAACCCGCCTACAAGTGAATCCGAAAATGAAGTCATACGACAACCGAGCTTAAAGGGGGAGGTGTTAGGAGGGCGCCCCCTGTTGTATAGCCAGTGAACGAACTATTGATTATTCACCAATGAAGATCGATTTTGAATTCAAATTATGATTTTCGCTCACTGTGATATTCACACATTCGCTCACTTGTGATGCACTTTGCATTCGGTAAATAGACGAGTTGAGTGACGGTTGCGTTCTCTCTGACCAAACGGGCTGGGCCAACAACAGTGCAGCACAGACATAACACATTATTGAGAACCTACGTGCATCCTTGATTACAAATATGTGATAATAAATCCGAATTTAGTTATAAAAAATAATGATACCTATAAAAATGTCATTTTTCTTATTATAAAGTTATGTAAATTTATTTCAAGATGCCTGAAGTTGGTTAAACTTAGCGTCGCGTTTGTATCCATACAAGCTTCGCATATTAGTTCGATTTAAAATCAAGTCTTACTCTTCAGAACAAATTATAAATTCATCTAGCGGATAAAAGATCGCATCTGAAGCGTTGTTCCAGGCACGAAACTTGCAGAGAGTATGTCATCGGAATATTTCAGATAAAATTACGAGTGCGTTCAGGAATAGCAGCTAATTAATATTAAAAGCTATGCTTCAAGATCAACGCTGTTATGTAATTATGTCACAGACGTCTAGGTCTTATCGACAAATGGTAACTCTCTGTCGTAGTGCGCTTCCTTCACTGGATAAATGCAATTAGTCCGGTTGTTCTGAAAAAATTGTGCAAATATGTAAACCACAGGCGATTCTATACAAATATTTTCGTTATGATGATTTTTGATCAAAATACAATATAGCAAAAGAAACCGTGACCTCCACATTCTTAATAATTCGAGCCCTCTTCATTAAATGTTGTATTTCGCTTTTATATATTGATAGTTCACAATTCCTATTCAAAATATTGTACAATGAGGCACCATGAAAAACTGATTTAGCACTATCTTACGTTGAAAAAATATGTTTAAACAAGTGCAATAGAATAAATTTCGGAAACATTTAAAATTTGATGATTACATTGTCGGGTTTCTATCGAGAATATTTTTTGTGATCATGTTTAGATTTTATATACAATGTTATTCAATTTTACACAGATAACTATCGTATGGTATTATTATTTGTTATTATTATTAATCAATATTATTAATGAAACGCACCCGTAATTTTGAGAATTGATAAGTTTTTGTCGCCTCTGCATGTCGGAAGATATATTTTTGAAACTTCAAGTGAATGATGATTTTCCATTTGACGTTGTATATCATCAATTATTCTAGGAACTTCAAGAATTACATTGGTAATTGCTGAGCAGACAAACGATATGTAATCATTAAACATACAGATTTCTGACACTTTAAACTTATCGGTCGTTATAAAACTGTTTTCGCAAATCCTAATGCCATATGCCGTTTCTCTTCATGCAAGCACATCGGTTACACTTATATTTGTACACAATTCGGTCATTAAGACCAAACGAGCAATCAAACATTAGTTTTATTACACAATGCTTTTAAATAACGGTAATCTGTTTATATCGTAAGACCATCATTTAGTCCATATGAACCCGAAAATAACGAATAATCTGGGTTTTTGAGAGGGAGCGGATACATTTCACTCAAAATATAACAGGTGCGTAGCCTGCACCCTGTCCAATGTTTCTAACAATTAATCGTGCGAAAAACTGTATTAGGATAATTCCAAATAATAATTTGAAATAAGTGTTCCTATTAATTAAACATCGGTAACCAGGCCACATATGGCAATTCGACCAGTCTTTAAAATCGTGAGCAAATATTTCATTACCAAATCACATATATTTATAGCTATGCAAGAAATTCAATATCCAACTCCCGCAATGCCATAGCCTACCTACAGACAACAAAGAATAGTGGCAGCGTGCAAAATAAAGCCGAAGAATGATTTGAAATCAAGATTCGTGTTATGTTCGAGCAAACTGTCAAATTGGGATAATTTATTCAAGCAATTTAGAAAATTAATGTCATTGTTCTATCTTTTACCTTGAGTACATTTTAAACAACCTACAAAAGTGCATCGAATTTTTGATCTATGGTACAGACTAACATACACTATTTCTAACCCTTATTTCATGTCGGTGATGAGACAATTCTCGTATTTCTTATATACAGGGGCACTAATCTATAACTTGTGTATTGGAAAATGAATTATTGAGACAATATACAAATTTACCGTAAAAAAATAGATTATAGAATAAAAATATCTATAAAATTAGCGAGAATGAACAAATGATTTTAGACAAGCTCGTTATCATTAAAAGCTAACAATCACAATGTACGACCATTTTTATTCCAATATTTGTTTTAATACGTTCATTATCGTTTTACACAATAAAACCTTGACGCATTTTCAATTCGCTGTAGCGTATTAATCACATGTTACATATAAATTTCTTGCACCTACTCCCTGCCCTTATGCCATAGTTCGTTCACAATTTATCTGCCTGAGAAACTTCTATAATATCGCAATCAAATCATTTTCCTGACACTTTTTTGTAATCTTCTGTCCAGTGTTTTAACATATTTTATTTACTTCATAATTAATGACTTGAATAACAGCATTCAATACATTATATGCTGTAGCTACAATTTAGATTGCATCATGAATAAATCGCAGCAGTTTTGTGTGAGGAATCAATTACGTGGTGTTTGATTTTGCGGTATTTGATTTATTTTCATAAATTGTAACAATATTATTAGTTATCAGCATTTCTCATAGCAGTAACTTACATTATATAGATTTCTACCGGAATGTTTCCGAATTAAATTACGAACAAACGCAACAATTTATTGCTGAACTGTAATGTCATTTTAATACATTTTGCAGGCTAATCTCTAAGTTATTAATTTATAGCACAAAATTTGGCATAATTTTTCAATTAGAAAATATTAATCAATACGAACAATCAGCCACAACACCTTTTCTTTCTATTCTTCTTCGTTTTAGATTTTTCATGATGAATAAATTTCTCGTCATATGTTAAAACCTCTGATCATGCTCAAATAAGAAAAGAATTGAATTTTAAACAACATATCCTGTCAGTATTTAAGAACGGATGAGCAATCGTACAGCATTTATGTGCTGTGCGGCTAACATCGTGCTAAATTGATTGGCCAACAGTAGTGAGCTTCATGCTGAAACACGCTGGAGTCTCACTACCATTTCCTGTTCTTTTTACTTCCTCATATCTGTCTAGGCCTGGGCAACCTGAGAGTATCTCCGCCCACGTGCAGTCTCTCACTGTGCAGCGCTTTGCCTGGATCAGGCTCGTGCTTTCATACATACATTTAAGCCGGCGTTTTCCTCGATTTGTAGTATCTGCTCATAATTAGAAGGCTGCATATAACGGATGTGCAATCGTGCAGTACGTTATGCTGTGCGGCTAACACTGTGCTAAATTGATTGGCCAGAGGTAGTAAGCTGCATGCTGAAACAGACTGCAGTCTCACTACCATTTACTGTTCTTTTTCTTTCTCATATCTGTCTAGGCCTGGGCAACCTGAGAGTATCTTCACCCACGTGCAGTCTCCCACTCTGCAGCACTTTGCTTGGATCAGGCTTGTGCTTTCATACCTGCATATAACGTTTTCGTCTTATGTCAAATATTTAGTTGTCAATATGCTATTAGATATAATAATTCAATTAAAAAATCTTCTTATTGGGCATTCATGTAATGTACATACTAAACGAATTTTAATTTTAACAGTTTTGAACACGACCATTACAATCGAGAGGCTATCAATAGCATAGATTGCGTATTTATCCTTTTGTCACATAAAAAAATTCCGGATCAACCGATATTTTTCGTTGTTATATTAAGCATTCCTAATAAAAATTGTTTATTTGAGAATTTATATTATTTCGTGTGAACAAGTTATGATAAGAAACCCAATTCTAAATGTATAAGTTGAAATTTGTAAAAAATAGTTTTTTTAATTAATTGTAACCTTTTTACCAACCTTTTAACCTTTTAAGAATAATTTCAAGTTCACAGGAATTGTCAGTCCTTCTAATATAGCGTTTGAATAATATCAATTTACAACATAGTCCATATCACAGCAAAATCAGATGTCTTCTGGCAATCACCACTGAAATAAAGTGTTAACGGCAGTTTGTTTTTATGATAGTTGGCTCGCCGAAATTATCGACATAATAATCTTAAAAAGCATTCGTGAATGAAGTAATGTGTTGCTCACATCCGCATTCCTCCTGAATGTTTTTAAAAAACATTAGATCTTTAAAAAACTTTTGACAAAACAGAAACCACATCAATTTAGAGACGCAACGGTTAAAAGTAGGTAAAATACCGACTACATCGAAATTAACGTGCTCGAATCGCCACTTTCTGGTTGGAGTATACCCGGCAAACTAAATATCTTTCAAACCTACGTTAGAATCAGGCAACGTTTATTTCACCACTCAATGTCAGTCCAAATGATATGACTGGTCAAGTTTAGCGTTGCTCGAATGCCGGTATGAGGCAACTAAATCAGTAATTTAAATATGGCATCTGCTGTAGCTTCACTGAGACTGAAATAATGGTGTTTTTCAGATGATATATCACACGTAAATTATTTTTCAATTTTGTAAACTCATTTGTCTCGATTTGCTAGACTGAGAAGTGACATGTTTCAATTTGTTTGTCTTCCTACTGCAAAATGGCTTAATCTTTTATTTTAATGCTGCCCTGATTGACTTTACTAATCGGTACTCACAAAAACCATTCGAAAGCTGTGTTAGTCCGACTAGGGAGAACTAAAAAAAATATTCAAGCGTCACAACTTCTGTGGTGAATGACAATCCATTATTACACTCAGCATAATCGTCATCGGAGGACTGTTATAATTGGTTCAACTGATCCTTCGGTAAAAGAGAAAAGCGGGCATCTACTTAAATCAACATGTAATTTAATGTATATGCTCCATCGAAGAGAGTTTTGAGCTTTATGAAAGCGTTTTTAGCACTGACTCTTAGAGAAAGAATATTATCCTTTAGAACGGAACGAAATCATAAGGGACTAAGTTAACTTCACGCAAAGCTATATAAAGTGTTTCTAGTAATTTACAAAACCATAAATGTGACGTTGTTGATAGTGTGAGATTGAGCTTGGATGTTCACAGTTTGCTGATAATTTCTATGCCAATGATCAAATGCTTGATGAGTTAATATAGTGTTTTATTCGTTTAACAGACGGCGCAAAATAGGATGCATTTAATTGAATATAATATTGGGACAGGCGGTTGAAAACGTTTCGTAAAAGTGGGGCATGTACTGTTGGTGTAGTGCATGCAACCAATACTTCATCGAGCACCAAGCGTAAAAATGATTTCACATAATTTGTAAATATTTCTTCACCAACTATCTATATTCATTCTGTTTTTCTACAAGCGCTGGAAAATAGAAATTGGTAGTAACTGAATCGATATAATAGTGTAGTCTCCAAATTTAGCTACGCTCCCAGATCTAGGGTGGCAACATCAACCACTAAATCTATTTACTTTGAATCACATGGCTCCAAAAAATGATATATCATTATTTAATCTTTTTAAAATTTCTCGTGAAGTTAGCAGTATTTCTGTAGCAACATAAACTTATTAAAAAATCATGGAATTAGTTTAGATGCGCACGCAAATAATATTCTCAAATCTTCTCTTGCACTTACACTTCAGCATCACTACAATCATCTTTATAATGCTTAACTGGGAAACACAAAAGTCTTTCGTTATTCATACGCGCACAAGAATTCAATTCGAATTTGTATTTGTGGTAATGTGGATCACCACCGGTCGAATAATCATAAAACTTTATTTAGCCAATGACCAACGATCAGACGGAAATATCACTATAGTGTTAACGTTTCCATAACGACTTTCGCGGCTATGACTAACATACTGAAACCACCTAACATATTTAATAAATCAGCACCATTAAACTATCATACTAACTCCGCAGATATTTTTTTAATCTGCTAATGAATTTCAATAAAATTTTACCCAAAAATTTCGAATAAGTACATATTGATGCACATGTGCTCAAATGTGAATATGAATCGCGGTGCAGTCTCACACAAAAATATTGAATTTTCCCCATTTTTTTGAGTCAGCATCTTTTATAATTGAGAGCCCTATCATGGTCTTACAATATTAATGTTTGAGTTAACAAATTTTAAATATATACAATTGCTATATTCTTTTGTATAAGTACACAAACTATTGTATTAATTAACAAATTGTCCTAAATATGTAAACATATATGGATCATTTGTTATGTACGATCTTAATTGCCATTTAAGTTGTGTTCACATATTTGATGGGTGATTATCTGCACGATGTCAAAGAAGTAGCCGGCACAGCCAATTCAAGTTCACGACACATGTTCCCTAAAACATTTGCCTGCACAATGCAATACACGATCTGTAAATTTAAATAGTAACGAAGCGTCTTTTTGTTTAATAAATTGGCTGAACTTACCGACATGCGCAAACGACATTCACCTGACACAGTTGCTGCTACTGAAACTTGGTTTTAATCATGTATGACTGAAAGCGAACTAATGATTCCCAACATGATACTAATACGGAACGATCGCCCACAAATAGGTGTTGGTGTGGCTATATACTGCCACGAATGTCTTCAGTGTATAAATATTCACGATCCAAACCTCGAATCATAAGATGCCCTCTGGTGTGACCTTACACGTAAGTCACAGAAAACTGCATCATTAGCATAATATATCGTCCTCCGGCCTCGACGGATTCTCAAAACGACAGGTTATAAAGAAACTCTACACTACGCCGTAGATATGCGATAATCTCAATTACTGGTCATAGGTGACTTTACCCTTCCTCATCTTCCTCATCACTCGATCATAAATTCCGTTAGCTGATAGACATGCTTTCACTGCATAACAATATGTCCGACTTCACTCACAATAGAGGATCAGAGTTGCCATCCATTTTGGATTTAATCCTTACTTCCGGTAGTTGGGGGTGCTGAATACATTGACCCCTCGGTCGGAGTGATCATCTTGTGTTAGGCATCAAATATGTATGCAGCGTTAGTCGAGTATTTGAGTCCGAAAAATTATTCAGAAGGATCGACTACGTGAGTTTACGTGAAGCGCTTGGGATAGTAAATTGGGGAAAGATTGATTATCAAAACACCGAAACACATTGCACCGCACTCACAGAAAAACTTTAGTCAACTAAGCAAGCGACTTTCTCTTCAAGCTTCATAGTCGCAAGAACAAATGGATCGCGCAAAGGAACTGTGCTTGGGTTCAACACATAAATACCAGGACTTATGCTTCTTGGCAACAATTTTGCAGAATTCGGAACAAATTAAACGCTCTTTTTAAGGAAGAAAAGCCAAATCACCGTCGTTTTCTGTCTTTGAAAATGGAAAGAAAACCTAAATTGCCATATCGGATTATCAATGCTCGTTTGAGCGTGAAACTAGGAGTGTTCTCTCTGCTTACTGAGGATGGATTAACAGTCTCAGCAAAGGAAACAGCTGATGCTCTCGCTCAATTTTATGCTAAAGTATTTAGTACGTTAACGATTAGATCGAATGAAGAATAACCTATATCAACTGTGTCGCAGTAGCTGACTGAGATTGAGATCAATTCAGCGATTGTACAACGACATTTGTGTCGAATGAACTACAGGAAATCCCTTGGAGCGGAAGTAATCACACCAACTGTACCGAAATCCTGTGAACAGCAGCTTTGTGAACAATTAAATGAATTGTTTGAACATTCACTAATAGAAGGAGTGGTGCCTACATAGTGGAAGACGTTCAGATCCTGAAAAGTACCGTTCAGTGATATTCAAAGTTCTAGAGCGTACAGTGTCGGAAAAATAGTTTATAACGTAGAATCACAAAATTTACTATCCGTAGAGCAGCATGGTTAAATCTCGCTCGAGCTTGACAAACATGTTGACGGTGTTAAACAATTGAACCAAATTGGTTGACGAAGGAGCTAGCATCCACGCTTGCTATCTTGACATGTCTAAAGCTTTTGACCGAGTTGATCACTTTGGACTAATGCAGAAGCTGAAGTAGATGGGTATCAGTGGACAGCAACTCATATGGCTAGAAAGTTACCTCAGTAGGCGCAAGGTGATCTTTCGATTTAACTTGGTACAATCACGGATTATTTATGCCTCTAGTGGCGTACCACAAGGTTCCGTCCTCGAGTCAGTACCTACCAGAGACGCTCTCATGCAATGAGATTCTATTTCTGATGATATTAAACTCTGGATGCGGCCAAAATCAACTGCGGACTGTGTACAGCTGCAAAGTGATTTAGATGCTCTCCATGAATGGTCGGTATGAAATAAGCTGCCATTCAATATCCAAAAACGCAACGTGCTGGAATTTGGTAAAAACATTCAAGTACCAATATCACTTTTGGCAGATGATTTTGAGCTGAACTGAATCAGAAAGAGATCTTAGAGCCTGTGTATACGGAAACTTAAAGAACAGCTTGCATTGTGAGGTCATCTACAAGCGTGCTTTCAAAGCATCTAGTTATGCGCGACGGATTTTCATAACCTTCTCTCATGGAACGTTGCCCACCATCATGAAAGCCTACTTAATTCCAACCATGGAGCATGCACCGCAAGCTCGGACTCCCTGGTTAAAAAGGATATACTATTGCTCGCTAAAATATACCATCGTGCAACCAGACTCGTAAGTGGTTTCCGGAAATTAACGTACGAGAAACGATTTCAAAAACTGAGATTTCCAACTCTCCTTCAAAGAAGCCTTTGGAGTGATGTGATACTAACATAAAAATAGTAAATAGTGCACATCATCCTTTAAAAAGTTTATTCAAATACTGTGAGTCACAATCACTCAGCCACACTACAAATTCCCCATTGCTGTATAAGCTGGTGCCGATATTTTTATTCTTTACGTGTCTGTTTCCTTTGGAATGACCTCCTCGAAACTATTGTCATCGCTCCCAGCGTCGAAACTTTCATTTGAAATTTGGACACTTAATCGTTGCATAGCGATTTAACGACACCTGCGTATTGACTGGTGGTAAGATTCAAGATTTATAATTGGAAAAGCAATTAACTTTATAATAACCATAGAGTCGAACTATAGGTATATATATGGAATGATGATAGTTTATTAATAGTTGGGGGCAAAATTGGGATTATCTCTCATATAATCGGCAAGTTTCGATTTGAATATAGATAAACTGTTTTAGCTTACCGAATCGGCAGGTAGGGAATTCCAAACACAGCACACACGCCCCGAATAAAAATATGTGCGGCAGTTCCGTTTGGAGTGTGGTATTTCCAACTTGCAACCATGGCCACGGTTGTTGCTGGAAGTTCGAAGGTGAAATAATAACTTCAGGGGGTGGGAAACAGTAGTAATTATTTTGAATGCGAGATGAGGTAACCTCGCACTCTAATTTTTACAAGTGTCCTCAGCTTCAGCCGTCTGAGTCGCCCGGCGAATGGCTTATTTTCGAGTCCAATGACAAGCTTAGAAGCTATCTGATATGCGCGATCCAGAAGTAAGATGTCTTTTTGGAGCCATGCTATCCAGGCTTGTGCAGCATAGTCTAGAACCGGGTGTATATATGTGTTCATCATGAGAGGAAAACACCCCGGGGAAAAACGTCCAAATATCCGCCGTAACATGCCGAGCATCCGAGACGCGCTTTTGTAAATGGGTTCGCATTGTAGACCATTTTTCGAAATACTGCAAATCCAGACACCCAGGTCATTTTCTTCTTCGGTGTACTCCAGGATTTTGTCGCCGAGCTTGTATTGCTAGTAAAAACCAAGATCACGACCGATCTGAATGATCTTCGACTTTTCCATGGCAGTTTATTTTCGGATGACCAGTAGTACAAAGCATTCAAATCGTTTTGCAGTAAAATACAATTATCAGCATTGCTGATTCGTCTCAATACTTTTATATCGTCAGCAAACAAAACCATCTTACTGTCATTTGGTATTAGTATATCGTTCATATAGAGTAGGAACAGCATTGGTCCATGCACTGATCCTTGTGGAGCACCGCTAGTGACATCGATTTTCTTCGATAACGGACCGTCCACACGAACTCTGATGTGTCTGTTGCTGAGGAAATCACGTATCAATTCATATAGTCTTCCAACAATTCCGTGTTTCTTTAGCTTGTTTAGGAGTAAATTATGATCTACTTTTTCGAAAGCTTTAGAAACCGGTCAGTAATTTGTAACATCAACAACTTTGTAACAACCAACTTTGTAAATGGGTATTATTTGTCCCAGTTTCCAGTCTTTTGGTACCAAACCAGCTTGGTGCAGATTAATAAACATGCAGGATGGAGGTCCAGATAGCTGGGTGTGACAGGTTTAGCAGCTTTGGATTTATCTCGTCTGGTCCTGGAGATTTCTTTACGTTTAATTTTCGTAAGTGCTGCGCTACCACCATCGGAGTAATCAATACTTCACTCAAGGTCGGTTAGTCAAGTCAAATGATTGGTTCCTGATCAGGCCCCGTGGATTTCGGCGCAAAACTCCGGCATAAAAGTCTGTTAACTGGTCAGCGGTCTGATTAATCGATTCAGTGAAGCCGGACGAAGTTTTTAAATTAAAGGCTCCTGGTTTAGTATTTGTTCTGTCGTTTACGAGTCTATATAAGGTTCATCTGAGAAATCAATTGCGATTGGAAAGCTTGTTTATCATGTCCAATTAAGCTGATAACTTTGTTTCGCAGTCGTTTAATTTGTGCCCAAGAATCAGCTGTGTTGGTAGCCTTGTGAAACTCCCATGCAACTGCCCTTTATTTCATCCATATTTTAGCCCCGCTTCGTAGTAAAAACATTTTACGTTGAGAAGCTTTCTTCAAAACGAAGATTGAATGTTCCTCCGATATAGATTTTTTGGTGCTGTAAGAGAGAGCGCCAATGACTATCCGGATCGGAGTAATCCATTTGTGCTAAACTAGTGCTTTGTAACTCGGCACACAGAGCACGGTAGTTTACCATTCTGACGCATTTCGTTCCGTAACTGCTGCGCCTAGCTCTACAGGACAACGTTATCGCTTCCTCCGATTGCAGGTTTTCTTAATATTGAAAAATTATTAGTTAGCTTAAGATTTCGATAAGTTATAAAATCTGGATCGAAGTACGTTAAAAGTTGTTTCGGTCGCACGTCGAATTCGTAGATAAATGTACGAATCAATCTTCATCTTCAGCACGCATATGTGATTTAACCAATATCGTATTCTGTGAGGTTTATCTGAATGATACAACTTGCTTTACTAGATACCGACTTTGGTTTCAGTTAATCTAAGATTTCGTTATTAGGTGATCAGTGAAGTTGTAGTGTCGTAGAGCAAGTATCTTATCTCCGGAGCTTATCACAAAGTTTCGGACTGACATGATTTTACACGGAACCACATTAGATAATTCAAATAAAATCCATTCCGTTTATAAAAGCTGACACTTTCGTTGATGAAATTGCACAATACACTCAAGCTCGACGGTGTGTATAAAATGACCGTTTTTCAATGCTCCTGTCGGGTTATAGGTGATAATTCGTATGTTTCATCGTTTGAAGCTAAAAGAAACAATACCGTTCGATTTGTTTCTTTCAAAATTCCACTTGTGCAAACTTTCTCATGTCGATTTGATATCCTGACGTTTTTTCGAAATTCATTTCAGAACTCCGTTTTCAATGTATAATTTCACAAAACATTGAATTATGCTAGGAGCTGGTCTTCATCTTGTCCCCATACTGATTTGCGTTCTCTTGACTGCGGCGGTCACAGTAAGGTAAGCGAAGCAGTATCAATCACCACGAATCTCCGCTTTTCCATCATCGATTCAATGACCTTGTCTTTATAAGTAATGAATGATTAATCGGTTCACCGAGTGAACCGAGTTCTGTTGTATGACATAAACATAAGTTTGAGTATGAGTAAGATGGATTACACCCGTATTCCGTTATTTTTAAAATAAATTTCACACAAAATTGTATTTTTTGTGACTATGTTCGTTCTTATTGTTGTGTTTCCTCCTTCACTCGGTAGAGTTAAAATATGTGAAGAACTTTCCTGTGATGTGTAAATGCGAGATGAGTGCGTCAATATACATTGACCACTAAGAAACATCTTCATCACTTGATCGGGAGTCATTTCGTGATTTTGTATTTGAACACCCTATTAAACAGCGCCTTAAAAGTCCGACTTTGTATAGTTGCGCATATCATGAACTCCGTGACATAAATGTTCCCATGAATGACATATTTCAATGCAAGGCGGTTTGGAGCGAAACGCGATCGTAGTAAATTCAATGTACTGAGTATAGTTTCAGACTTACAAATAGTCAGTTTGCTATTGGCAGTATTATTACTACAAAAACTTGCAAGACTAACAATTGTTTGTATGACAATGAGGCAAAAATGGATGAACGTAGCTTAAAAACTTCTATGTCGATCATTAACACGAATATAGTCAATGATTTCTCATGCATTATCTAGCTTCTCCTCTTATGCGCAGCTTGGATTAATGAACGGGACATCAGACTAAATAAAATAAAACGTCAGCCTCCGTGGTTTACAATATGGCATGTTCAGTTATTCAATTCTGCTTTTGCTTTTTTATCCCATTTGTTGATCATGAATGACACAGACGAGTAATGCCGTGGAGTCTTCATTCAAAAAGCTTGTAACAAACTATTTACAGTAACCATCTGAATTTTTGCAGCAAATAGCGCAATTTGAATGAAACTGATTTTCTACAGTGTCAATTTATAACCCTGTGTTTTTTCCGCTCATTAGGCGTCAGTGAAGAATTTAAAATGTTAAAAATATGCAGGCACGTGTGAAATATGTCACCACAGCCAACCGGGATATAGCAGCTTCAAGGTCAAAATGCCGCTAACCTGCACTGATTTTGTGTTGCTGCCACCAATGTCGTGAACAGCACCATCAAGGCCTATGAAGCTTGAAACTATGATTTGAAAATGCAACATAAGTTAAACGTGGATCCAACTTTAAATTATGCAAGCTGAAATCACGTTTGATGTTGTTGTGGTTGTTGTTGGTCTCCATCGGTCAATGCCGATTATTGATGTGCATCCCAAGCGCATGATGGCTTTTAGAATGAAACAGCAGTCCGATTCAGGAGTGACAATCTCTTCCACAGCGCTCACAGCGATAAGCAATACAAGCTTGATCGGCGTCAGTTGCACACCGGCGGAGTGATCTTGGATTAGCAGCCGAGAGAAGTATCTGCTCATCCTCAGCTTGGACATGAAGCTTTAAACAGTGCCTTCAAAGCGAGCAGTCAACAGCAAGTTCTCAACAACTCGTAGGTTTGATATCAAGAGCCTTCCTGTCTCATTTGAAAACGTCTTTGTACCACAAGTTCGGTCTGCCTAAAGTTCGGCTTCCTGATTTCAATTTACGCTGCCGTAGTAGGGTGAACATGCTCTGTAGACTAAATTTAACAAGCACCTCAGCATTCGTTAAATTGTCCATCCACTCTTGATTTAATCATAATTATTACCTTAAATGCGCAATTGTACGCGACCGGAAGTTTAAAAATTTAAAGCTGGACAATTACCTTGCAAATCCGTTGCGCATAATTTGTTTTAAAAATCGTTAGTTGTTAAAATGTGTAAACTCAGTGAGTCCGTAATCAATAATCGAGCTTTTGCAAACTTTGCTAAAACTTTCTGTCTCATTTTTGAGTGAATAAAAGATTCGGAACAGATTTACTCGCTTTAGTGATAATGTAATGAGGAGGAAAGCGACACGCTCTAATGTCTATTGAACTTCGCAGTAAGCCCACCCCAATTTGTGCTCAAACATCCACTGTGTTCTCTATTCACTGCGTTTGATCTATTTGTTAAATCTGGGAGAATAAACCCCGCAGCAATGGGTCGCTGTCAATTTTACCTCCTGGGTGACTCAAAATATCGCCTGCAGATAACTCGCTGCAATTGTCGTTCTTTTAATTATTCGTAGGGCTGGGCTCGAAGTCTGCACAACAGTTTAATCGAAGGCTAAGTTATATTAAACCAATAAGTAGTATATGAATTTCAAATCGGGGGTATCGCTTTCGATGCAAACTCCACTCACTTCATTGTTGCATATGCATAGATGTCATAATTTCTTACTGACGTATGTTTATTTCTATCGTCTCTGTTTCAGCTATGCAGTGGCAGCTAGCTTCGACCATATTTCAGTAGTATTCCCGTATATAAGGTGAGTTAGATGTAAAATATTTTGCGATAATTTAGTTATCACCAGGTGGTAGTGAAAAAATTGTGCATTTGGCATAAATTTTGTCTTGTACTAATCTCGGTTATATGAATTTGAGATTCTGAAATTTGCTTGCTAAGAATAGCAAACCAGTCGCATTAGAAATTGTTTTAAAATATGATAAAACTTAAGGTGTATGTTACAGACCTATTGTTTATTTTTGTTGTTAATTTAGCAATAAACGGGAAATCCATTTTAGTTCTTGTAGTTCTTGCCATTAAAATTGGCTGCGTTATTAGGCATACCTCGGGAGGCTAGGCTCCAGCTTTTGTTTTAGTGTGTTTATTTTCAACCTTATACATAAAAATCCGACTGCCAACTATTATTCTTCATATATAAAACCATACGCTTTCAAATTGTACGTGCTTTCACACGTTTGATTAGATATAATTGACTTTTCGCATTCATTTCTAACGCTAAATAAATCGATACGGTTGTCATGGTATCAAACGTCCGTTTCACATGTCTGTAATAAATAAATTGCGAAACGACCATGTGCGAGCGACTACGCGCTTGGCTGAATGTGGCTTTTATGACGTAGCACGCGCATCTTTGCGAGTGTACTAAGTGAAAGTTTTACGTTTCTAATTTGTCCGATTCGCGTCATGTGCGCGCCAGGAATTGAATGGGTGATTTATGTATCTTTATGTGTTCAATACATCACCTTTAATGTTTCATCCGGTCCTGTAGCCTAAGTAAAATGGCCACATTTATATTTGCCAATTAATTTCTCGCGTTTAGGTTGAGCACCCAAGTTCATGGATTCAAAGTTGGGTTTTGAAACTCTTCTGAGAAAGGTATATCACCTTCTGATTAAAATGGTCTTAGACATTAAGCGACCGTCTTGTATGCTGTCAAGTAGTGGAACCAGAGTCTCTACCGATGTCTTCAACGTTTTTATGATAAGCTCTAAGCTCAGCATCCGATCATCCAGGTTGCTTTGCGCAACACTTGTTCGAGTAGTTAAATCTGCGTTTGGTTTAGCTCGACAACTTTTGCACACGTAGCATACACCAGGCATGTTTTCATCATTCAGGATCGACAACGCCTCCGGGGTCAAGGATTTGGCACATTTTGTGTGACATGTGTGGGAACAGTTTCGACACGTGGCAATTTTACCTTACCATTGACGGCTTTCATGCAGCTGACGCACGTTTCGCGAACATCAGATCGTTTCATGTTTACGGGGTCAACCAAAAGTACAAATCAGAGCACAAAAATCGATACGGCTGCGGTTGGTTTGTGGTATTGTGCGGAGTTGACGGAAAGTGACGGGTTGTAGGCATATTTCGTCACCCGATTTAGCTGCTAATTTGCCAGATTCCCTTTGAGATTTTTGGTTGAAAGATCGTCTATTATATTCCTACGATTGAAAGGATGCATGTAAACCGAGTCGAGCCGATTAAAGGAAGCTTTAGAGCAAGTGATATGATAAGCGATCTCTCTTCCTATTCAAATATAATAATAAGCCTCAAAGCGGTACCTTCGTTCAAATGCTTGATTTCTACGTGAATGTATATTTGTGTACCGCCGATTTTTACAGGACATTGCTGGGTTTTATCAGTTACCTCGAAAGCTGCAACCCTTTACACTTTTCGAATCAAATATTTTTGTTTGCATTTTGAATGTTATAGAAAAGAGCCCATTATTCCTTATTTAAAATCACACGTTCTTGAATGTTAGGTTACGTGATTTGGTGACGTAATCTTGATAGTTAAACTGGAACGCCAGCAATACAATGCGACGTCGGTAAAGTAACTAGTCAACATTTTATCCAATGTGTAAGGTGAATATTTTCATTGCCTAATTTCATTAATTTAATCAACAAATGTTTATTTGATTTTAAAAGTGGATCCTTTTTTCAGTGATACAGGAACCTGGGCACCGGAAAGTTGCATATTTGGTCAATTGCTCAACATGGTGGCGGCTATGAGTGAGTTCCCTTGAACCCATTACCTCCCATAACAGTTCTCATGAGTAAAATTTCGATATATTCAAGCTTGTATATCAATTAATTTAAAGCGACTTTTTTTTAATCTCATGTGCATATCAGAGAAATATACCTAATAGATATAGCACGAAGGTTATATATGCGTATATACAGACAGATAGACAAAGATGATGGTATACAGCGCGTGCGTACTAAATGCTTTACTGTACGGCAGTGAAACCTGGACCACCCACGCAAGACACGAACGGAAGCTGAATGCTTTCCATCTACAAGCATCCGTCGTATCTTGAACATATCGTGGATGGACAGAGTGACTAATGCTGAAGTGCTTTCAAAAGCTGGTCTACAGAGCTTGTTCACTCTATTGCGTCAGCGCCGCCTGCGCTGGCTTGGTCATGTCTACAGAATGGAAAATGGTCGTATTAGGAAAGATCTACTCTATGGTGAGTTGCAACTAGGAAGTCGACCATAGGGCAGACCGCACTTGCGGTACAAAGACGTTTGCAAAAGAGATATGAAAGCTCTTGGCATTGACCCGGCGAGTTGGGAAGAACTTGCTCTTGACCGCTCACATTGGAGGCATTGTGTAAAACGTCGTCTGTAAGCTGATGAGAAGCAGATAGAGCTCTTGGCTGCTGAACGCAGATCACGCCGCCGGCATGCAACTGACGCCCTACAACCGAGCTCTGACCATCGTTGCAAGCGCTGCGGGAGATATTGTTCCTCCCGAATCGAACTGTTTAGTCATTCCAAAAGCTGAAAAACTTGAACATTCACGCGATTGTGATGTACATCCATGGTCGACATCGACCGAAGGAGGCCAACAACAACAGACAGATAATTAAAATATCTGTTATTTTTAAGTGATCTCATATGAGATAGCCGGGAGGTAATGGGTTAAGCAGAATGTTGTGAGCAATACTCTCTTTTCTTTTTCTTTATAATAGAAGCTTAATTTGAAACGATTTCTGTTGAAATTCAAAGAAGCGCTTTTTGAGCTAGTTGCATCGACTGATTATCTTGATGCGGTACGTCATGTTTGACATTTACCAACTTAAGCCATACAAGCATGAAGGTCTTGACATTTTCAAAGGAATTCCGTATATTTGTTTGTCGCGAACTAGCAAATATTCCATCTAATCATATGGGTATTCTCTATTGTTGTTTCTGAATTAATGAAAGACATAAAAACATGGTGAAATATGTTTGGGCCGATCGAGTTGTCCTTTTCATGTAAATAAATTTACACAAAAACTACTAGGACCGATAGTTTTCAAATTCATTTAATTGAATTTAAATGCGTTTCTAATAGTGTTTTAGAAACGTGTTAGTTCTAATATCAATTCAGAAATAAACGTACTTTATGTCTACAATCTATTGGAATATGTTTGGAACTGATCGTGTATTCATAATGCAAAGAAATTTGGGTGCAATCGGTTGGAGGAGTGATAGTCAGGACAGGGAACGTGCCTACATGTCTAATTTTGAGCATAAAAAGTTGATATTTTTCATTATTTTGCCAAAAAGATTATGCGTTGTAGCATGTCCGGTATTTTACACCATTTTCTACTACTCAACACTCATCATCATTCTAGCATAATGGAACTATCCGTTTCGCAAGATTTTCCCAAATAAATTCAAATAAAATTAGAAGCGTAACATGTCAATTTTTCATAGAGATCTTACTCAACTGCAATATGTGCCATCCATTTTTTGCAATCCAGGTTGTTTCTGTGTTTACGTGTGGCAAAAGCAAGCGCAATCTCGCCTTAATCTTCTCGCTAGAACTCGCCTCTCTCGGTTCTGCAGCGCAGCTCTCATTTTTGGTCTGATTTCGGGTTTCGGAATGTCAATGGTGGCTAATTTTCAAGTAAGCAAACGTAAATACATTGTGATAGCGAAAAATCTTTTTTCACAAAAATTATCATTTGCATGGATTTCCATCACACATACCCCACGTCTTGCTTTTGAATCCTTTTCTACAAGTTTACATTCACTAGAAACAAAATCAGTATCCGTGAGAGCCGAAACAGTAAATGAATAACGATTACATTGTTTTGAGTATCACTGAGCCTAATCTTCGTTTCTCTGTCTCATGACCACAAAACTCAGGACCCGATTGAGGTTTGTATATGTGAGGATGTGAATAGAACTCTAAACTGCGGATAATTATGTCGTAAACTAACAGCCATTAATTTTAGTGTTAGTGTGTCTTAACATGCCATCTGCCTGGGTGTATATCAAATTGTATTAAGTCTAGGAAATGTAATCGAGGATCTCCTACCCCTGCATGCCAACATCGAATTCTCTCTATCTCTCTCGTAATAATTAAATGAAGTTAGTATTTGATCTTAGTATTTTTGGAGAATTGTTGTGGGTTGCAAGTTTATATGAATGTTAGCAATAGCAAACTATTGTTTCGGTTAGAGCATAAAATCTGTGAACTGTTTCATGTTTAATAAGTTTTCGTGTGAATACAATTTTATTTTTCAGCTCGCAAAGTTGCATTGGTATTTGCGTCAACGCAGACATGTAGGAATGACTTCGGTGAATTCATTTAAATTTCGTTTGGTAATCTTGTTGATGCCGGGATATTTTGGAAATGACCTTGCACAACTTACGCTTCTTTAATTGAAGATAGGTTATAAAGTGAATTTCTCTGTTTCAGGAAACCGCAGTTTGGTCTGCACATTTAACCGGTGCCGGTTTGCTTTATGTTTGCGGTACAATTTACATGATTTTGGTGACGTACATTGCATCTCATTACAACATGCCACGGCTTCATTCGATACGCATTGTCCTATGCTCGCTGACAGTTTGTTTTCTGATATTGGGTTAGTTGTGTTCAAACGATTATTTCCTTACGCCATGTGAATTAACCTATAATGAACTGAGTATTGTATGTCAATTTTAGTTCCCACAACCGGCACAGTTGCTAGACTCGTTTACGATGGAGACAATATACGAAAGTGGAAACCGACCGACAGAGTGAGTTTGAGGTTGAAGTAACATATAATCCCTCACACTTTACCATCGACCGCACTTGCGGTACAAAGATGTTTGCAAAAGACTTATGAAAGCCCTCAGCATTGATCCTACGAGTTGAGAAGAACTTGTTCTTGTCCGCTCACATTTTAGATACTGTATAAATCGTCATGCCCAAACTGAGGAAGAGCAGACACAGCTCTTGGCTGCTGAACGTAGATCACACCGCCGGTGTGCAATTCACGCCGATCCGTCGAGTACTGCCTATCTCTGTGAGTGCTACGGGACAGATTGTCACTCCCGAATTCGACTGTTTAGTCATTCTAACCACTGCGAAGCATGAAACCATCATACGCTGGTGATGTGCATCCACTGTCGATATTGACCGGAATCCAACAACAAAAACAAACAAACGAATCGATGGGTCATTTCGTTTGATGAAAGAGGGTTCAATATTTCAGCTGTGTGATTGTTTACTCAACCATTCTCGTTACAGACCTACACCGATCAGTAAAGAATGAGACTAAAATGTATTCGAGAAATTAGAGCGTTCGATGACTGGCGTTTTTAACAGCAATGTAAAATTGGAATTATAATTGCATTGCAAACGGATCTGGCATGTTCGTTTAACCACTTAGTTCAATAAAACACTAACACTTTCAGCGTCTGTAAACTAATGTACACTAGTTTTTAAAACACAAACTCATCCATATTTTTTCAATTTCAAATTTCCTCATATTACAGGAAGCATTATTGTAGACAGAATCACTTGTAATGGTTGGCGTTTACTAAGTTAGAATAACTTATTGAAATTCCAACACCAAGCCTATTGAATTCATTAGTAGAAATTCATCGGTGTTCTAATGTTCATTGACGTTTGTATTTTGTAAATGCGTGATTGGCTGATTCTGATAAGAGTTTGCACTGTGAGCGCTTTTTTATAGGTACGTTTATGTCCTCCAATTGAATAAGTGGGTCGTCCA
The DNA here is from genome assembly GCA_013407085.1 of Atriophallophorus winterbourni. Classification (NCBI taxonomy): domain Eukaryota; kingdom Metazoa; phylum Platyhelminthes; class Trematoda; order Plagiorchiida; family Microphallidae; genus Atriophallophorus; species Atriophallophorus winterbourni. The sequence goes on from JACCGJ010018052.1 coordinate 42,276, forward strand.
ATCGTATTGTCTAATGCAAGAGTATTCTCATAGGTCTAGGAACGATACCCTGATTGATCGATAATATCATACCGAACAAATCTGTTGTACATTGATACTCAGTTCCCGTTGTGAGTAAATTTAGTTTCTTACACCAGAAACAGACTTTCAATAAGAAATGAAACTCGCCTATCCTTTCAACTAGGTTCAAATAAAAATAATGTTTAAGTTTATTGTGTTAAATAACTTTAAAGATGCAACTTAAATCAGGCGTTTTTGATCATATATCTATTTTCGAAATGGTGACTATCTATAGTTGAGTAATTATCCCATTAATTTTGTATTGACTTTGTTAAAACGAAAATAAATACTCGAAAACCGAGTTAGATGATTGAAGGCCTATGCAATTGAATAAATAAAAATATTTCGTAATCACAATTTGTAGTTGAATTGTTAGTTATGCATTAATCTCACATAGTATTGATAGCATATCGGTATTTATGCGTCTTCTAGCATACACAAACCATAAATAGCGGTTAACTGCTGCCTGCATTCTTGTATCAGGAGAGAAATATCAGGTTGTTTTTGTTTTGAAATCCATTATCAATGTGTTGCGTAACTTTGAATGCACTCGACGAAAATTTATTAATGAATATGACTTTTTTCTTCTTTATAGGGCTACACGTATCATGCCGTGAGCAGTTTTTCAGAATGGGTTGTAGCGTTTTGCTTCCTGGCATTTTACGCGAGCTTAGTAGTGGAACTTAAGGATTACACCATCTGTGCAATAAAGGTAATTACTTACTACTTATAATTAAATCAGTAGCATGAATTTCAATTGGCGCGTATTACATTCGTTAAATTTTGTAAATAATTATTTAGCTACAATGAGCAAATATATAGTAATCACTACTGCGAGCTTAAGTGAGGTGTCGCCGTATCAATTATATAAAAATATTACCCATATGCACTATTATTTCCACGATAAATTTCAGCAAGTTTTTCGACTATTCGCAAGCTCTGGCACCTAGAAACCGCTCACGATTTTCGGCTGTTTCTACCCTTAGTTAGAAGATGATTAGGTTCAGAATGCCTATAAATAGCTGAAAAGTTGTAAATATAGTTTTGCTTATATCTACTGTTTGGATTAGTCATCATTGGCAAGTTGGTTCACAGTGGCATCCTAAAATTAGTTTGTTTGCTATGTATCCGTTGTTTCAAGCCACGCTAAACCTAATCTTCCTGCCTTTAACTGATGAGTGCACCTAGCTATAAACCCGAGTGACGTGTATCTTCAGGTGTGTGAAAACTCTAAAACTGGTCAAGCTTATTTATCTGATCAGGTAAATTATTTGACGAAGTGCATCGGTCATTGAATTTTGGTTTAACTTTTGAATTTAACTAATATTATTGAGCTGCCTGAAAGCAATAATTTGGTCTCTGCTTGATGTCGGCAAACAAATGGAAAAGCGCAAAGTGTATGAGAACTGAGAAACCGGTAATTTCCTTAATGTCTCATTGCTGACCATAGTGCACTTGGTGAATTGGCCATCAAACTTTTTTCTGCACCAAGCTCGTCAACAGTGACATCAAATTTTACTTTTTTATCAATTTTCCACCGTTACGTGGTTCACTGGATATATTTGATGACGGCACAGAGATGGCTTTGCGTTGCGTTTGAACTGTTTGATCGGTTAACTTATATTTACTCAGTAGATTCATTGGTCATAGTTTGTTGTGTTACTACTTTAAATTAGTATTTAGGTATACGATGGTTTTATTAGATTCGGCAGCGCCTTAATATGTTACTCAAATATTCTAAGACTCATTTCGTAGTATTAAAATAGAAGCGTGTTACAAAGTCAGAAATATGTTGAAAGATGTTTGGAACCGATCGAGTAGCCAATATCGTGAAAATAAATTAAAAAAATATTCAGTTACTAATTTAAGTGAGATAAATTATTTGCACGTATGTATTAACACGCAATTTTCTGTTTCGGATACCTGTCAGAGACTGTTATTTTTGCCTTTGTCTGCAGATAAAACCGAGATATGTGCCAATAATGGAGGAAGACGGTGAATTGAGTGCCACTCAAATTTCGTAACGCCTAATTTTACATTGTGATGATAATTTTTACTGAAATATTGAGAATTATTTCTTGTCTTTCCGTTTCTCACTCTTTATAACGATTAGTCTCGCACAAGTTATTTATGAAATTCGTCTTTTTCAACGATTTCATTAGCCCGAGCACTACATTTTTTTAACAATCGGTCAAAATATACACACTAAGCTTCATCATAAACGCTTACAAATCAGAAACAATTTTGTTCTCGTTATCTACCCCCAATTCAACCAACGTTCAAAGACTGTTCCAGTAAATTTGATCTAGAGATTGTAAAACCAATGAACGCGACGAGATAATCACAAAGTCGCTGGTCTCCTTTGGCAGAGCATTTTTGTGATTAATTTACTTCGCTAACAGCAGTTGACCTGTTGCCTTCTATTCTGCGTTGTAAACTCCGGTGGCTCGATTTGACGCCTCCAAACAACGCAGAAATCAAGCTTGACAGTGAGTCAGTGAAAAGATGCACGATAGTCAGTCTTAATGGACAAACCTCGGTTCTGTTCAAGGAGGGTTGTGACATCTTACTAAGCCCAATTGTGTACATTTTCGTTAAATATTGGAAACGAAAACTGTTACCCGGTTTTAATAGCGCCTCACATTACACTGGGAATCACATATTCGTGAACAGCAAACAGGATTTCGTCCCGGCAAATTATATGTCGATCACACACTCACTCTTTAGCAAGCCCTACAAAATCGCCACACTTTTAGACTGCCTACTGTTGAGATCTTTCTTGATTCTAAGAGTGACTGCGATTAAGTCGATGATAACGCGTTATTTAATATCTTCTTACGCAATGGTGTCCCTCAAAACTACATGAACATCGGGCGCTTTATTCTCATAGTTCAATACAATAGCCTGTCAGTCAACTGTTATTGGTGCCCGATAAGCGGTCAAGGACGGAGTCAATAAGGCTACAGTTAGCGCAGTTTTACTGCGTGGATGTGAAATCAACACTGAGAAAAGATGAAATAAGACGTCTACATGTCTTCGACAATTGCCTCTCTGCACCATCGCTGGAGTCACTTGGCATTATTGAATCCGTAACGCAACTACCCTTAATAGAATTTTTCTCACGACGTAGATACCGATAAACAAGTTAACATGCATAGACTTCGCTGGATGAGCCACGTATTGCGAATAGAAAATAATCGTTTTGTTTGCGGTTGTTGTGACTTGTCTTCGAGGTTGGTGTCCAAGAAATCAGAATTCACCGTGGCTTCTTACCATTAGCGATGTGGCTCAAAATCCTGTTCAGTGACGGTCTTGCTGAAGAGATCTTGTAGTATTTGATTAACCTTGTTTGTTGTCAAGTGAAGTGACGAGTAAAGCTTGTGATGATGCGTGACAGTGAAAGTCGCAAGGAAGCTGTCATACTGATGTCGCTCTACTCGTTCACGAAACTTGCTTGAATGCATGTTTGATTCGAGGTGTAGGCTTCTCATCCCAGTGTGTCTGTGTCTAATCTTTTATAGGTTCAGTAGCTTTTAGGTCCCACTTTCCCCCATCGTTGCAGAATTTTAAGTGTCATAGTTGTATGGCAGTTAATCACTCAGTACTATCTACCGGAGTACTGCTTTCCATGACGGTGAGGATGATGGTCTACGCCAATCTAAACTAGAATGAACAATTCGATTCCATGAAGATTGTTGAAAAAAATGTTTGCAACCGAATGTATTGTCATCGTTATACAAAAATGGCGTCCGTGTCATTAGTGGTTGCTTCCAATCGATTCCAGTGAGCCTATTTCTACTTGACAGCAATTTTTAAGAAAATTTTTTGGTTAAATCGTCACGATATGAAAGGGAAAATGGGCATATTTGCAAGCTAATCGATATTTTACGCAATAAAAAATTGGATGCACAGTACAGCGTTACAATTAGAGCTCAGAGAAGCTGGAACAGATTGTTTTTGAGTTAATATTTGGCGATAAATGTGGCATACAATGTCAAAAATGTGGATTATTTATTAAGCGCAAAACGAGATTCGTCAGCAATCTGATGTGAAACGAACTGCGTAGTAGTAACCACGAGCGTGTTTTAAACCTTAACCGGCACGTGGTATATTGAACAATTTGTGCTGAGTTAGTCGTCAAAACTCCGGAACACCTGATAGTATATAAACCATTCAACACGCCAAGAACAGCATGGTTACTACTACGCAGTTCGTTTGACACCAGATTGCTGACGAATCTCGTGTTGCTGTGTCGGCGCTGTTCGCTGTGCATGCACTTCCGTGACTAAGCGCTACACGTATGTGGGTCAATCAGGCTACCACGCGCGACAGCGGTCGAGGTCGTGGATAGCAGATGTGTGCTTGCAATCATTGAGCGGATCGGACACGCATCACGGTTGAATGAGTTTTACACAGGTAAGGTGGTTCCAGTCAGGTATAACAAAACTGATAGGGTTGAGCGCTATGGAAGTTCAATCGTTTTGCTAATATATTCTGTGTTGGTTTGTCAATTGATTGACAATTTTTAATTTTGATTGTGAACTTTGCACAACTAGCTAGGATGCATCTCAAAGAAAATGTGACGACACTGATGAATTCTTTAAATATCACTTTACATAAAATTTTCCCAAAGCTTTAGCGGTCTTCTTGATATTATCGTTTAATCGCTCTGTTAGCTTAATAGCAAAACACCTATTCAAGTTTGGTCACAGGGTATATGATGTAATAGAATTGTGATTGCTTGTTATCTCACAACATCCCTTAATAGCATTGCTTCTGTTCTCGGATGTATAAGCATATAAAGTCTTATCTGTTGCAGTGATCCCGGTCAATTAGGATCACAGTGGATCTAATATGTTCATGGACACTTGTGGTTGCGTGAATTGCCTATAAAATTAGGCTGTTTTATTTAAGCCACTGGAATCACTTTGTGATTCTCTATTTGAACATCGTGTTTCTTTGTAAGAACATTGGCATACAAGTATAACCTTGTTTACCACTCAACCACTGTTTCAAGTCTCACTGAACCTAATCTTACTGTCTCCAACTGATGACGGCAAACAGCCGGAAACCGGTAGTGGTGTATGAACGTGGGGGATGAGAGCAACATTTTACAATAGGCTGTTTGTCATGTACGTAATAAATTTGTTGACTAATTGGCGTCGTTCTCTTATGTAATCGGATTGGTGGGTGAACGTGATTAACGCTGGAAGGATTGGCATCATATAGGAATTCAGACCCAATCGACAATCGGACTGAACCCGCGGGGTTGGACTGGTCAATGTTTGAGCATGAGCAACATACCAGGCGTTTGAACAGGAAACACGATTTGGCTTCGAATGACTCGACATAATTATCCTTTCCATCTTTGTATTAGTAATGCATTGATATTATGCTAGAAACTGTCAGTACACACAACCACATCGCTTATAGTTAGCGCTCAGCTCGTTGAAACAATACAATAAAGCAACATCTTGCTATACTAAGAGAGGCACAGCGTATCGTTATATGGAACACAGTAACAGGAATATTATCGATAATTTTCAAAGGTTTGCACGTGTAGCGTTTACTGAACTTTATTTATCTGAAGTAATGTGTCGCTCATATCCCCCGCATTTACACACCACTACCAGTTTCTGGCTGTTTGCCGTCATCAAATGAAGACAGTAAGATTAGGTACGCAAACGTTTCAAATTGCATCGCACAATATTTTACGCACACATTGCAGACAAAAATATATTTTGTGGTGTTGAAATGAATCCTTTACAACTAGGGTTGCCAAAGCTACGTTAACACGTAGAGTTACAAGTATAGGAACAACAACACTGAATCAACAGCGTTCTCGCAAATGCAACGCGTAGTGGATGACAGGAGGCTATAGAATGATCTTTGCCAAAGCTTAGGTGTTCGTTGATTATTTCTTACTGACTCGTATTGACAGATATAATCGAATGTCATGACAACATGATCACTTAATCATAGTGAAGCAGTGTAAAAACATATATTCGAACTTCAGCAGAAGCGCATGTTTCAAGTATCTTGGCGTCATTTTATCACAGAGTCTCAAATGGACCGATCATGTGACTGCACAGTACTTGAAGGTTAGAAGGTTATCATTTTACGCCTTACGTCTGCGTTCTTTAGCTGTTCCTCCTGATGTAGTTAGATGTTTTGTTTTTTCTTGCATTGTTCCCATTTTAATCTACGCATCCCCTATAATTTTTCCTGGTCTTTTTGAAAAGGATTTTTTGATGATCAGAAGAGGAATCAAATTAATTTCAAGATTGAGCTCTTCCTCTACCGAGTTAATTCGTGATATGATCGTCGAACGCCACTTTCGTGAATGTGACAGATTGGTCAGAGTCATATCGTCTGATAATGCACACCCACTGCATGAGGTCCTTATGGCTTGCAGATCGTTCCCAGCTACGCGTAGTCAACATATCGTCCCGTATGCAAGAACTGAGAAATTCAAAAATTCTTTTATTCCTTACCTGGCTCGATATTTGGTTGATCATACAAAAGTTATTCTCGATTTGAGGAAGAAACTGACAGTATAAAAACTGAAGTGGGATCATCTTTATTTGACATGTATTTTTTTAAAATGTACATTTTATTACGTGTGGTCGAATTAATTGTATCGCTGAAAATTCGTGTACTCGAATAAAGCCATTTTTCTTTTTTTTCTTTTCTTTTTTATCTATGAATCTATCAATTGCTCAAACGTTTGCATTTAGTTTCATTCTAGTTATCACTTGATTGAAATTCAAACATCGTTAAGATTTGATACAGACGCATATCTCTCAGACTCGAGGAACATTTCTCTGATTAAATGGGTGAAGGTAGACTAGAAGAAGAATTTACTGTGGTCTCGTTGACCCAGAGATAGCAGACAAGACTGAACTTCATAATAGCGAAACACGAAATCTAGTTGCATAATATATGACCAAGCTTCCCAGTACCAGCGTCCAACAAAAACTAAGCAATCTTCATTCGAACAGCATTCCCAGTACCGCAACAGCGATAACCACGGAACCCAATTTCATTGTACAAAAAAATCACGATCGTTCGTTACGAAGTTGTTTGCGTAATAATCAAGGTTACATGTAAGGTATTTGTCGTGTCTTTAAAATTGATATCATTGCGTGAAAAACCATTCGATATGCATCTTCCGCGTTAAGACGCCACACATGTCACCACATTCGATCCGTATGGTTTTCAAGCTGACGTCATAAACAAACGGCAACGCTGCACCATCCATTTCAACTCGAGTTGGTTTCTTATAAACACCATTGACAAGAATAAATTTCAACTTGGTCTCATTAGGATCGAGACTGGCGTTCGAAGATCCCTCTGGACTAATGATAATTGAACGATTTTTTACCAAGAATTGTGTGTGGATGTAGTTAAGTGGTTCAGACTCACCGTCATCCCAGAAAATTTCTCCCTTCGCATGACACTTTTTACGAGCTGCATCTGTTCCGTCATCTACCTCTGAAAGAACAATAAATAGTCCCAGTCCTTTCTTCCGCGCTATACTGGTTGTTTCTGCACTCGCTTGAAGTGGTACGATACATCCAGCGCGTACCAAAATGGGGATTACGTTCCATGGTGCGTTAAAATATCGTCGCTCACCATGACTGCGTATTCGTGATCCTACCGAAAGATTAATCCATTCACCTGCAGGAACATAACCGTCAACTTGCGTGCGGCCTTCTTCTAAAACAGGAGTAACCAGTATGCAATGTCCGATCATGAATTGCGAATCGATTCGGTGTGTGTTCAAGTCTTGCGGGTAGTTGAACGCCAGGGCTCGTACCACGGGTTCTCCGTAAAGATGAGCACGGAAAAACAAACTATACCAGTAAGGAAGTAGATAATAACGTAGTTCTAATATTTCTTTGATTGCCTTCACTGCATCTTCACTCCAAACTGCGGGATCTTGAGGTCTCGATTTCAAGTCGTTGTGGTTTCTTGCAAACGGATAAAATGCACCCAACTGGGTCCAACGAACGCATAACTCTTCGGTAGTGTTACCACGGAAGCCACAAATATCTGCTCCAACCATTGGAATACCAAACATGTTGAAGTTGATTATCTGAGCGATTGACGCCTTCAAATCACTCCAGCTTGCTAAATTGTCCCCAGACCAATGTGCAGTATAGCGTCCGGATCCAGAGAAAGTAGATCGGCTGAGCAAAAATGGACGCTTACCCGGAAAAAGAAGTTTCAAAACTTTATTTGTCACTCTTGCTTGATCATAACCGTACATATTATGCCGATTGTAATGCGTGGTATTAAAATGTAACGCGGAGGGACATATTGTTTTGGCGTACAACATATTATCTAATATGGTTGGAACAAATGGTGGATTGTCTAGCTTATTCAATGGATCGCATGACGTGGTGGACCCTGCGTCAAAACTAGCAGGTTCGTTCATATCAATCCACAAGCCATCGAACGGGGTGTGATGGTGGAATGTATTGGCCAAATCAAACACCCAATTTTCAGCGTTCGGGTGCGAAAAGTCCGGGAATACAGTTTCCCCAGGCCAGACGTGACCGCGAATAGGCTTACCTGTGCGACTGTCATTGATAAACACACCCAATTCTAACCCCGACTTATAAGGTTGATAATCTGATCCGCCTTGGGTACTCACTGCAGGATCTAACATTAAAACCGCTTTCATTCCATAACGAGCATGTAGAGTTTGATCGATGAATTTTCCGAGACCATTAAATCGCACTGGATCGATGGACCAAATCTTGTACTTATCCATATAATCGATATCAAACCACTGCACTTCGATTGGAACACCGACATTCCGGTTGTGCTCAACGGTATCCTGCACTTCTTGTAGGCTGCTATAACCATAACGACAGAGATGGAAACCGAGTGACCAGTACGGGGGAAGCATCGGATGTCCAATAAGTTCGTAATATTGCCGGATTACATCAAGAGGTGTCGGTCCTGTTAATAGAAAAAAGTCCAAGATTCCACCTAAAGCGCGATACGTAATAGCAGGAAGAGGAGTGAGAACCACTTCTTGTGCATTACTGTTCAACAAAAATAAACCAAACGCAGTTCCTTCGAAAGTTATACCCATGAACATGTTGTGCACCCCGTAAAGATTCGCACCTTCCATCGGAGCACTGTCACGTGTCCACAAACCCATTCGCTGCCAACGGTTAAGCGGATGAGGAAACGAAGTTCGACGTTCTCCAAGACCGAACCCAACATGAGCGTGTAGACGAAAAGTTATTTGTAAGAACTGGTCAGAGATGATGAGAGACGGAGATTGTAAAGCAGATAATTCGATCAAAGGTTCTTTACCAGGTGTTCTCCGCATGATCTGTACCAAAACAAAAAGAGAGTATGTGGCCCGCGCAACACAAAGGATCTAATTAAAAACCGAGATTAACATCATTGTCATTATTCTTCAACAAGAATTTACTGAATAAAGCGGGATAAAATGTAACTGCACTTATAATAATACAATATAGTTTAAAATCGCTATATGGGTAAACGTACGGATGACTACGAGCGAAATTTGATTAAGAATATAGACCAATACAACCATTTTATTGTTGGCATTCCACATTTTTAAACTCTCGAGAACTGTTACATTAATTAGGTAAAGTTTGGTTTTCTTGAGTATTGAAATTGCCTCAAGATACGAGATCCAAGGTTTATGGTGAAGAAAAGAAAATAGCTGTACAATACCATAGGATAAACGTATAAAAGTTTAAGCAAATCATACTTTAATGTTTGCGTACATGTGCTTTAAAGGAGGAGCAAAAGTAATTCCAATCGCGACATGAAGAGAGAAATTTTCGACCGGAAATAAATGTTTTGGTAATTTGCTTTTCCAAATATATGTGTGTAAGAAAGAATCACTAAAGGATTTCGGTTATACCTGGGCCAGCACAGTATAATTGAACACAAAAGATCGTAACCTTTGTTTGAAGATGATTTCGTTTGATGAGGAAACATTTTTGGTCGTAAACTGTTTCACAAAAGTATACACGGACTGCGTAAAAGTTGCGGCGGCAGTTTAATCGGGAATGTGGGATTAGAAGGGTCAGGTTGGGGCTGCGGGTCGGAAGATTTGAGCCAATATTAAAGAGGTGTCTGAGTGGGTGGGGCCCCGTATGGGTTATGTTAGAATTAGGTCAACTCGGACGCGTCTGCGCTCAAGAGTGCACAATTCAAATCTAGTCAGTCGCTGCTCAAAGGATATATTATGCAATCTAGTGACCATTTTAGTTGCTTTATGATAAATCCTATCGGGGAGCGAGATATCTTTTTCCAACCATGTTGTCCAAGCTTGTACTGTACAGTCCACAACTGGATTTATGTACGTATAGAGTACCTTTGACAATGGGTGCAGTGGGAAACATCTTCATGACAACAATCAAGGCAGAAACTTGCAAAGTGACTGTGACTCAATATTGACATGGTTAAACGTAGCGTTCAATAAAATATTTGGAAATTGAATTCGAGTCACAAAGCGAGTGTCTTACAGGTAACCAAAATTTTGTTCTCCATATCCCTTACATTTACACCGCACTACCAGTTTCATGTTACTCGCCATCAATAAGCGGCAAGCATTTCTACGCATGCAAAGCAGTAGGCCATCTTTGAGCCAAGGAAGTGTTGATAGCTACTATGACTGTCCACCGTAAATGTCGTTAAGCAACAGCGCTGGTCACCGTTCAGCTGGTCCGTATCGATTATTGATGACAAATTTCAGTAAACAATGTATATGTTCGCGCTAGTTCTTTGTGTATAACGCAGTTTGTGCACAATGCTGGTCTGAGATCGGATGTTATGAATTGTAAACGTGCAACAATCACGGTAAGGTTATTTGCGACAAGCGACTTGGAGGTTAAGACGGTTAAAAGAAGTAAGGATGTAAAACTGGCTATCGATTGTTCGCATCGCGTGCACCAAAATATTACAAGGTATCAAATGGCTATGAAATCTCGTTTAATTATTAACATATATTGCCAGTAAAAAACAAAATATAATAAGTAATTATAAGTAATTTATAACGATATCTTGTCAACATTTCGTACATAAATACGTTCACATACAGACAGAAATTTAACGAAGAAGGTTCACTGATCCTAATTTTTACTGTCTCCACTTGACGAAAGCAAACAGACAGAAACCGTTTGTGAAGGGTAGATGTGGGGATGTAAACACCACAATAGATTAAACAAATATTGTTAATAAGTTTCATACGGAATTATTTTACATTCGAAATAATTCCGTTATAATACCATCATGATACCGTATGCCCTTTTGTTTGAACCCAGTTTAATTTGCTTTCTCATATCTGTCTAGGCCTGGGCAACCTGACAGTATCTTAGCCCACGTGCAGTCTTTGACTGTATGGCACTTTGCCTGGATCAGACCTGTGCTTTCACACACCCAGTTAGGCAAAGATGAAAATTCTCTTATCGGAAATTAAATGGTAAAATTGTGATCTTCAGATTCGGGTGAGGCTCAGAAGCGCCCAAGGAACCTAGAAGCGACCAAAGTCTAGTATTGCTCAAATCCCCCGCAATTACACACCACAATCGATTTCTGGCCGTTTTGAGGCATCAGGTTGAGACATTAATACTAGGTTCATTGTACGAACCCTATCGAACAGTGGCATTGAAACACAACTTTGTTTACCACTTTTCCACTGTTTTGATTCTCACTGATCCGAATCTTACTATCTCTGCCTGATGACGGCAAACAGCCGGAAACCGGTTGTAGCGTGTAAGAACTGGGGAGGCCAGCAACACTATAATTCAGATGGTAGTTGTTTAGTGGCCAGTGTTTCGCTGCGTGCACATCATGCCAATAAATATTCAGACGTAAAATGAGAATTGTGTTGCTCACACTTTTACTAAGAGCGCATTGAGCGCTTGACCAAGAATCACTTTGTGATTCTGTATATTAACACCGCGGTTTGTTGTATGAACCTTAAATAACAATGACTTGTAATTCAAATGTTGTTGTGACGTATGGTAATTCATTTAGAACAAGAGAAGGAAATAACGGAGTAAGGACTTTAACAAGAACTGCGAGTCTGTTATATTTACAGACTCTCATGAATACTACCGTGTTAAGGTTTATATAAAGTGCTAGTTAGCTATTTTTGTTTCGCTATGATGGTAAATATGTCGGGGAATAAAAACTTGTGCTTCATTACAATGAAAAAGCTCGACAGATGGGATAATATAATCGGCGATCGAAAGTTACCATAAAAATCGATGTATGCTTCTAGAATTCGACTGAGTTAAGCCTATGACTTATTTATTGGTGGCATATATTCAGAATTTGACAACCGTATAGTATTTATTCTACCACAAACATACCCGCATTTCGAATGGCGAGGATTTCAGTTCCCACATGTAACTGGCACTAAGATTCCCGCCCAACATGGGCTCCGCCAGATGAACTGGTGGCTCCCAACGTGCATTGTCTGACGGTATTGTGAAACGCAGTCGAACGCGTGAATTGGTCTCTTGGCGTATTTCCAGTCGAATATCATTATATTCGCCTAGTGATGATGCCATCGTGGATTTTCTGAGGTCCGCCAAACACCCAGTGTGCGTTTTTAATCGTTTTTTCAAAACATAAGTTGGATAATCCATGGGAAAAAAGCACGCGGGTTCACCACTCAGTTTATTTTCTTTTGGTTCTGACCAGCAGCAACTTCTTGCCAAACAAGCTGACTTCCGAGGAACGCTTTCTGGTAGGCAATCTAAACGAGCAGCCGGATTTACAGAACATGATGGGATATTGGAATCCATTTCTAAATAAGCTCCAGTCTGAACAATGTATCCAATGACGAGAATTTTCCAAAGCATTGTCAACATTGATAAAATTACTCGGTTCAAATACGCGGTCTCGCTTTCGCAAAGCCATGCCATGTGGCCAATCTCGGCTAGCACGTGACGCATCGATTCAAAGCTTAGCGGTCAATCTTGCATCTATTCCACGTTATGACTAAAGTTATTTCTAGTGTACAACGTTTTGTTGTTACCCCGATTTCCAAAATTATACCCAACAATCGGTTTCTGACCGCTTCGTTTTGACGAGTGGAGACAAATATTAGATGCAATAAGCATGGAGATTTGGTAAGCTAAGTTATGCCATGAAGTCACTGTTTGACAGGATTAGTACAACGAATCACGATCTTCGAAAACAGAATAACGAAGTGATTGTGAGTAAAGAGGTGAATAGCGCTTACACACTAAAACTGGTTTTACCTTGTTTGCCGTCATCAAGCTGAGAGAGTAAAGATTAGGTTCAGAGGGGCTTGAAACAGTTGTTATCCTCCTTCGGTCGATAGCGACCATGTATGTACATCACAATCGCATGAATGTTCATGTTCTACAGCTTTTTTAATGACTAAACAGTCCGATTCGGGAGGAACAATATCTCCCGCAGCGCTTGCAACGATGATCAGAACTCGGTTGTAGGGCGTCAGTTGCATGCCGGTGGCGTGATCTGCGTTCAGCAGCCAAGAGCTGTATCTGCTTCTCATCCGCTTATAGACGATGTTTTACACAATGCCTCCAATGTGAGCGGTCAAGAGCAAGTTCATCTTAACTCGCTGGGTCAATGCCAAGAGCTTTCATATCTCTATTGCAAACATCTTTGTAAGATTCAATAAGCCTGTAGAGTTGGTAAGCTAAGTTATGCCTTGAATTCACTGTTTGACAGGGTTAGTACAACAAAAAACGAAGTGATTGTGTGCAAAGAGTTGAATAGCGCTTACACACTAAAACTGGTTTTTGTTTGTTTGCCGTCATCAAGCTGAGACAGTAAAGATTCGGTTCAAAGAGGCTTGAAACAGTAGAAAGGTTGTAAACAAAGTTATAATTGAAAGACACTTAGAGTTAGCACGGCGTAATACGAATTTCAACTAAAGAAGCAGTGATACCATGTCAAGCGCTCTAGACACGGAAAATGGCAACTGTGTTACGGTGTTCACAACTCCCACACTTACATGGCTCACAATGAAGTGGAATCCATTTATGGAATAAAGTAAAGAAATGTTACCAATGGTTAGCGCCCGCGCTGACACAGCGGATAAAAATAGATATTCAAATATTGGCAAATCTACAGTGCAGACTGACGAAGTTCGTCTTTGAACTTTTCACTCATCCATACGAAATACCTCTAGATATTCTAAATCCACCTTGAGTCAGATACTAAACAAACCGACGAGCACTCATCATTATTTGGACTCACGCAAGCAATTTCTTCTGACTCTCAGATAACATGCAACTGCCTAGTGATCCGCTCAATCTATAACCAGAACATAACAGATTGAACTGTAGGTCTCGTAAAGCCTAGCTCTTTACCCAAATATCATCTTCGAATAAAGTTACGAATGTGTATTGCAAACAGCAGGTATTTAGAAGAAAATTTCTGGAAATTGTAACAAACATGAAAAGAAGTTTATTTATCGAAAGTAGCAGCACACCACCATCTAAAACCAGTATACAGTCCGATTCGGGAGTTGTAATATTCGTCAAGATGTTCACAGCGGAAAGCAGTACTCGTTCGGGCGAGGGCGTTTGCACGCTGTCAAGATGGTCTACCTTCAGCAGCACTAAATCTTCTACTGCTTGAAGATGCCGCTTCGCCCCATGCTTCCAAAGTTAACGGCCAAGAACAAGTTCTTCCCAGCTGTCATAATCGACCAGCGGGAGATTGTTCCTCCCGAATCGGACTGTTTAGTCATTCCAAAAGCTGTAGAACATGAACATTCATGCGATTGTGATGTACATCCATGGTCGACATCGACCGAAGGAGGCAGTAGAGTGGAGAATCAGTGTAGACCAGCTTAAGAGAAAACCTGCGTATTTGTTACACTGTCACCCACAATATGTTGAATATTTGACGGATGATCCGCAAACAAACAGCATTCAGATCCTGTCTTGGGAGGATACCTCAGGTTTTGTGCACACATGCTCTCATATTTTTAATCACGATCGGCTTGTTTTCGTAACAAGTAACGAGGATTGAACAACAAAACCGAGTGCAAAATTTCAGTATATATATCCAATTTAAAATCGACTGAACTGAGCAAAAAATTATGAATCTATGATGAAAGCTATAGCATCTTATTTTGCTCAACGAAACTCAGAGTTTAGGCAACTTGGCGCTGGGGTTGGACTAAGATGCAAATATAAAAAAACAAGGGTAAGTCGGTAAACTTAATCGAACCATAGTGGTTGAATTTAAGCGCATTGAATTACGGAACTAAAGAAACGAGTTGAAAATTGTAAAACGCACCTTGATTCCAAAAGGTGATTCGGTCAATTCTACATGCACCGAAGGGGATCCAGGATGCGGTTGAGCAATCGGTATGGGTGGTTGCCAACGATTTGGTTCAGATGGTATGTCGAAACGTAGTCTTACTCTGCCGCGACCTTCCTCCTTGAATTCGAAGTTCAGTTTACTATATTCATTTGAGCTGATTAACAGACTGGTCTTGATGAGGCCAGCAATAAACCCAGTCGAAGTCTCGTTTATGTTCTGGACGTGGTAGGAGGTGTAGTTTGTAGGAAAATAACATGATGGGCTGCCTTGCACGTAAGGATTCAGCGGTAACCAGCAGCAACCACGGGCAATGCATTGCTGTTCATTCGCCCCAACTTCCGGGTAACAGTCCAAACGAGTGTGTGGTTTTATCGAAGAACAACCAGCTTGACAGTGGTAGAGTTGCGGTTGGAGAAACAATAAAAAATAGATCGTGAGATGAACCAACATAACGGTATAATTATAGGAACTCCGATCTATCTCAAATACATTCGAATATCTTGCCACTATAATTTGAATTCACGCCATCAGCGAACCAACGAAACCCGTTCGGCCCCGGTGCGATTTACTAACCGCCCTGCAATTGATTGGCTGTGTAAAGTTTTTGAATCGGAATTTCATTGTTCGCCGAATTGATATTGTTGACGCAACGACACGTTGCCGGAAATGTTCTGGTTCTATTCGCACACATGATTGGCTCCACTTGATTAGATGTTTCACGTGATTGGTCAGATTTTGTTGAAAAACGGCAATCATTCGTGCGCGACTGAAGGCTTGATTTGATTAGTTCGTGATCTCTTGAAACATTCCAAAATGAACTGGATGGACTCAAGTAATGCGTTGCTCACACTTCTGCGCTTACACGAATGCACAGTCCGCGAACGCATAAACAATTGTAGCTATGTGAATCTAATCGGTCGACAGATCTTGCCAAAGGCGGACGCCTGGCGATAAGTTGGAAATTAAAATTCCAAACTCATTTCTTGCCTGCACGACTATGAGCTGATTTTGGCGGGAAATTGCTTTCTTTTCAATGGATATATGGCGGCAGCTTCGAAGATAAAAGGTATTTTAGTATCTTGCACCTAACCTAACAGTAAATGATACGGGAATAGATATTATTAGGTTCTAATATTTTCTCTGACATGCGGTCGCTTTAACATAGAATATAAGAAAAAGCTGGTGTTCCTTTAATCATACCGGTGAGCACTTCGCCGATCTCGTTTCAGAAGCAGATGTGTAAACGATCAAAATTCACTGGAAACGTTTCAAACGACGTCACAAGCGTCAGTGGTACACCCGGTCAAGTGGTAGAAAAACTACATGAGCGAATTTTTGTGGCGACTTTAATTGTGACGAGTGTCTGTTCGGCCACATGTTGCAGACAATGCTCTTTTTCAGCTGTTACATAAAAATTGTAGCTTGATGTACTTTCAAATGGGTTTTGAATTTTTGCGCTGTCAGGATTCTTTTAGATAAAAATTCAATCTTCAATAGCTGCAAGCTGATAATTTTGCACTACTTGTACCATGAATGTTAGTACGAACCAAATTGATTTGACCAATCATAAAATTTAATAGTAAATGCACGTGCCACGGCAGTTATTAAGAATGCTTGTATAGACGAACGAGTCATTTGAGCTTCTGCTATGTACAGTGCAGCAGAGGGATCTCACTTGATTCGTTGGTCCATCCTGCAAAATGCCATGCACATCATGGGTTGTGCACGCTAATGGTAGTTTGAAGAACTTTGTCTTAAAAAATAAGTCAAGGATAGTACAGGAATTTACGACAGACAAACCTGTAGGGAATTGCACATAGCGGAGAAAGCGTATCGTAAGGGGAGTATCAACTTCAATTCAGAATTTAGCCCTGGCAGAACGAAGTTGAGCAACGGGCTACTGTGAAACTTAAAATGGTGGAAATGGTAAGGTTGAATCAATGCATGATTAGAACCATTATGTTTATGCGGTTGAAATGAAAAGAGTTTTGAGAAAGCCGCAAACGAAGCAAAAGAGCCACAAGAGACCAGACCTTTACGTGTTTTCGGAGGACAACCGGTGTCCGAAAAAGACGACAAGCATAGAGGTATATTCTTGAGTGAATGAGGTCCTAGTGTAGAGTTCTAAATTGCCAATCATGCAGAAGACCAGCACAACAAAAGCACTGAAACGACCGACGATGACAATCGCAAACCCGAATTCGATCTTCGGAAGGCTTACATGACAATATTTCGAGTGACAACATCCTTGGAAACGTGAATCGACGGACGCCGTTAGCCGCTCCTAAGTGATGTGCAATTCGTCGAGATCGGTCAAACGAACCCAACGTGGTGGGAGCTTGAAGTGAACTGGTTGGCATGAAATCGATTGACAAATCAAATTAAAGTGGCAACCGGTACAGATGGATTTATGATATTGTGGTAACGAGATTCGCTTATACCACATAGACGTGTGTTTTACTCCATGTCATATGTGTAATAAACGTGTTAACCAATTGTCGCTTTTGTGATTTTAGTCGTGGATGGACGTGATTAACGTTGGAAAGGCTGACCCCAGGGATGAATTGGGACGCAATCGATAAGTGGATGTTCAACGCGGGGTCATGACGTAGTCAACGTTCAATCGAATATCCTGAAGCTTGCACGAACAACGCAAAAACAGAAAACGCGATTGACTTCGTCAATGATCACCTCTTCCTGCCTACACCATGACAACATGATTGAGTTATTCAGTTTCTAGAATAAATCGAACATAATGTGCTAAATCAATACAAATAAGAAAAATGAATACGATCATATGTAGCGTTTAAAGGTACGGCATAAGATACAATGTTGCCCATGGAGTAGCGTGAGAAATCTTAGAAATAGAAAGAGTACAAAAGGAAAGTTTGATAGCAGCAACAAGTCACTTAGAGGTGCATGAGTTCATTTAATCTTGTACACACTGTGAAAACATGACAGCGAATGCGCAAAATAGATTTACAGATCTGAAGAAAATGTTGAAGGCGATCTGTAGTAGTGAGCAACGAGGTAAAGTAAAGCGAGAGTCTCAAGTAATCTGCAAAAAATAGATCATTCATCTCAACTTTAAATGAATCGCGTTCTAATTACTAAGAATATAAATAATGGTAAACGGGAAACAGGTTAACGAAACCTGATCGAACGAAACTCGATCAAGCTGGACGACACGATAACACTTTAAAGCGACAGTCGCCCGACGTTATTATGGAAATACGAATTTTTAATCTCCTGATTACTTGAATACAGTAGTAGACGAGATACAAGAATTGTGAACGAAACCAAATAATGCATGATGTGTAAGGGATGGGGATGTGAGCAACACATTACTTTGGTCATGCATGATAATGTTAGCACTTTGAATTGGTTCAAAATGTCTGATGTCATAAAGTTTTGGGAAAAATATTCGAGCTGGAGTTGATCAGTTTGACGCATTGGCGACCTCCGGGAGAATAGTTCCACGAAAATACATCACGCCGGTACGTAAAACGTTCTTCCTCTGTGTGATTCCCGATACTCAAATACAGCAATCTATTAACATGACGTCAGAGTAAAACATTCCCATTTGCATGCATTTTCATCTCACACAGCGTACAGCCTGTTTTCTGTTATTTGCACGCATCAGGTAGAGATAGCACGATTAGAATTCGCATGCTATGACTCCCGAGTCAATTTATGAAGCCGCATTGTCAGATTTTTTAGCTCTTTCAGTGAATGATTCAAAATAATAATTACTTCGTATGCTGCTATCGTAGGATGAGTTTCGTTCATCCATGGTATGTTTTCCGATAAGTTTAATGATTTTCTACGAGGGATAACTGCAACTGGCGCTTCAAAGCGAACGTATGTTGTGAAAAGGCTTCCAAATATAGGTCCTATTATTCACAGAAGGCAAAGATTGCTCCTTTAAACTGATTAACACTATCGACTAATCGTCAGATGATACTTGGTATGCCGACACATTCGATATTTTTGGGGCATGTTTGCTCAGACGCTGTCAATTTCGATTGTCTAATAATTTTGGACGTCAAATGTCTTTTTTCTGCAGCAAGAGAGAAACTCTACGGTTTGTGCGTGAAAAGAAATCCAGCATTCCCTTTTCGGGCTCACTACATTCATTCACAATGTTGAACAGTGTCGTTCAATATGCACTTTGAAGAAAGCATTTACGCCCGATTGTAATTGCCACTACGAGTTAATGAAAGCGAATTCTTAGTCAACTACCATACAGATATGATGAAAAATTCCAGCTTTAAATTATTTTCCACGAATTGCATAGGAAGAGTTTAAAAGATTAAAAGCACGACTCGAAGATTTTTTATTTGTTGACTCACATGTAAATCTGACGCAAAACGCTAACTGGCCACACACTTCAATAGCGTGCCACTGAACAGATAGAATTGATTGACAAAACCAATCTGACATTATACAATTTATATACATTACTGGTATAATCTTGTACCATTCAAATTGTTTTAGTCACGAGCCTTGAACTCGTTTCCAAAGAACTCGGGGTGCAAACATCAACCCTTGCAAAAATTCTGGTCTCGACTGAAATTCGCTTTTGACATCATTTAGATGCATCAAAAACATTTTCTGGTCCCTGACTTGGCTCTTAAAAGCGGTTCCCTCGTGTTTACAATGTCAAATTTCTACTGGCACAATAGATATATTGCCATTTAGATGACACACTATCCATTCGCAGCGAGATTTATCATATAAACGGGTTTCTTGGAACTTGTATTTACCAAGCATTTTAGCAAAAAATAGCTGCGTTGTGGCACCGAGCAAAATTTCATACCAAGCGTTCGAATATTCAAATACCAAAGCCTTTATTTGACGTCGTATGACTATGAGACTGAAGCAAAAATAATCGAACAAGCAAGTCTACAAAATGGCTAATGAAATGCGAGGTCAGACTTCAACTCAAGCTATCGCAAGCATTCTCACACAACGATATATATATAGTATCCATTTCCGAATTTTATAAACAGAATCTTATGAATTTGCATGCCTGTAAAAGGAAGTTAGATGATTTTGCACGTTTTTATTTACCTGTACCCTGTAACACCTGTCATGAATAGTTTTGTGTTATTTTTAGAAGGACATGATCGTTAAGTTCAAGGTTCTATGTATCCGGTGTCACACATGACGTGCATTGAGAACTGAGACGGCTAGAATATTTCTAGCGTTTAAGCGAAATTCGAAGTGGTTTGCATTGAATACACGCAATATTATTTACGCGAGATCCACACAAGGCAAAAACTTCATTGTTTAAACGTCACACATAGTCACACTGTTCAAAAATGCAAATTATGGTGTCGATGCGTGGCAATATACGCCAATCGGCTGAATTAGCACAAAGCAGTCTACCTAAAACTCATAAGTAGAGACTACAAAGCAAAAAACTCGACAGACTTAATAAGTCATAATCCAGACAAAATTGCAGCTTATGATATTAGTATCCAACAGAAAAAAGGCAGCACATGGAGTATTCCGGAAACCTGGCAATCGAATGGTTGCAGATGCATGGCCATCTACATTTTTCATCACACCAACCAAAAACAATTTCTGCGCTTTGGAATTTTACCTGATTCTTGAACTGCTTAGTAAGCAACCAACTTTTTGATTGTTATATTATTCGCAGTTCCCATATTATTTTGCGGTTTTTTATAAAGCTTTATAGACCATTAAAATTGAAGTCAATCAACGATTAGAAGCACATCTAGGTAAACCAACGTCACTGCATCATGGCTGAAATTCTGCAGTTAATACAAGCATTGAAATTCTGTGTTTAAACTAATTTGATTAACTGAAAATTCGTTTTAACGAATAAAGTTTTCTTCTTCTTCAAAGCAGGAGAAAAAAAACGGTTTTCACAGCTGATGTGTTACGCCTGATTCACGATGGATACTTGTCAGACGCAGTATTGAGGAGATTTGTTTTGTCATAGCCGGATTTGAGCAGCCTTGGTGATGTAACTGCTTGTTCAACATATGTGGTTGTTGTTTGCACGTTAATTAACGCTTAAGCACCACAGGCCGGTTGGGCTGAGCTTCAGGATTACGCACACACTAGATTGTCAAATCTCTATAGCGCCACAGCGATGTCAGTCAAGTATCAATCCACGATTTCAGCTAGATGATGCCTTCGAAAATAAACTGTCTAATTTTCGTTTAGTGTCATCCTGCAGTACTTTGTGCTGGGCAGCTAACACCGTGCTAAATTGATTGGCCAGAGGTAGTGAGCTGCATGCTGAAACAAGCTGGAGTCTCACTACCATTTCCTGTATTTTCTTCCTTATATCTGTCTAGGCCTGGGCAACCCGAAAGTATCTTCGTCCACGTGCAATCTCTGACTGTGCGGCACTTTGAATTGATCAGGCTTGTGCTCTCACACCATGTACGTGATATTGACAGGTAAACTTGTTACATATACCCGAAGCTCGGAAGCATACTGCACATGCAAGCTAACGAAAACAACGAGTGGAGAGACAATGAATCGATCAAAGGGAACGCAGCAGTAGAAATGCGTCCCAAAATAAACGGTAAGCGGCAAACCCTATGAACAAGCAACACACGAAGATTAAGAAATCATAATAAAACGCTGTCTGAACAAATTTATTGATCGTATTCGAGTGCGAGTTGTAAACAACATTTTGACGTGGTCGAAAATGCTAGTTGTGAGACAAGTAAATTCACTCTGAAAGGGTCGAAAAAAATGCATAACCAGCCATCGCTGTAAATTGTTGAACGAAAAAATGAATGAATAGATTTGTCACAGATAGGAAAGGTAAGTGAAGGTGGTACACGTATAACGCTGAAGGGATAAAGTTAACGTTTTGGGAAGATAATGTTAAGTATAGTGAACCAAGGGTGGATAGAAAGACTGCGTATTAAAAAAGGGAAATGTAGGGCAAATTACAAAGCATTGATACGTGGAGGAAAGTAAAATAAACAAAAAGCGATTGACATACATGGCAAATATCGTCTCGACACGATAGGTAATTCTGGAAAAGCACGAACAAGAATTCCTAGTTGATTATTGTGGGATACGACCCGATACGTTCGGGACAGGCTGAACACAGGACGTGGCAGATAGCTTGACCAACACATCACTTAATGGAGAATTCTTATCTAGTCGCCCCACGAGGGAAGGAACAAATTTGTCACGCGACCGAGATTCTGTGCTCGAATCGAGATGAGGGACAGAAGGTGCCGGGATCCGACTCGAAGACATTCGAACGGCGCGAGTGCTTCCGCTTC
The DNA here is from genome assembly GCA_013407085.1 of Atriophallophorus winterbourni. NCBI lineage: Eukaryota > Metazoa > Platyhelminthes > Trematoda > Plagiorchiida > Microphallidae > Atriophallophorus > Atriophallophorus winterbourni. The sequence goes on from JACCGJ010018052.1 coordinate 64,955, forward strand.
CGCCACTGGTTCCTGTGCCATTCTGGCGACTTGCCGAGCTGGCGCTACTTGCACCTGGAAAGTTGAAGTAAGATTATAGCGAACGGTAAAGTATCATCAAGCACACTGGAATATACACGTAGACAACATTAAACACGGAGATCGCTTGACATAATGAAAATGAGAAAAACGGTACCAGTAAGCAGCACAACAAAGCACAAAGTATTATAATGCAATGGATGAGCTGAAGTCACTTATTCAATAAGATACAATTGATTTGTACTCCCTTTGCAGAACGAAGCTCTCAAACAGTACCAAATTTAACAACAGTATACATGCATCTATTAAATCACAAGCCTAATCCAGGTAAAGTGCCGCAGTTATAAAGCGCACATGGACTAAAGTACTGTCAGGTTGCCCAGACCTAGACAGATATACGAAAGGGGAGACGGCGGCGAGACTCCGGAGTATTTTCGTATGCAGCTCTGAACCAGTGACAAATCAATGTTAGCTACGCAGTACAAATACATAGCACATCTGTGTAGTGAAAAAAAATGAAAGAGCTGCGGTAGAATTCTTACACTGTAACACGTAAATACACGATCTGTTCATTTCAGGCTGACGGAGCAGAGGCCTAGAAAGCGGAAGTGCCATCAGCGGATTTCGATTTAGTATCACTTGACTTGTTAAAGCGATAAGTTTATAAGCAGACACTTTGAACATTCACGCTATTTAGAAAAACGTATGAACAGCCTAAAGAGGAGACTGCTTCCTACGATGGTTTGTACCGGATCAATTCCATGATCCGGGCAAACAATAGTGATGCCTCCATCGCAATAAGTGCCACACTCAAATTTAACACCGAGCGACGATCGAGTGCAGGCTCATTGATCTAACACGCTTTCCAACGTTAATGTGAGAAAACAAGTCAGCTAGTTTACACCTACTGGCGCGTTCCCCATTGAAACAATCTTCACGTGGACTGCGATCACATTGATCTTTAGATTTGCCAGACGCAATGATGTTTTTGTGAACGCGTCGTAGACATGCACAATACCTTGTTGTCTCAGAAGCTAGACAACATGCAGTGTTTATCACCCAGATGAATTGATTATAAAACGAGGCAAGCGGTGTCAGAACACATCGAGATGTTAGAGTATAGGCGCAGTTAGTAGACACCGGGGAAGAAAGAAAAAGAAAATGGTTAATGAGAAACAGTTCAATTGAAACAAGCGAGATATAGCACATTGATGAAAAGTGGTAATATATGAAATTGAATCACAATGCTCGGGTCTAAATGCAGTCAAATTGCAGAGCTCGTATTGAGCGTCTTGTTAAAGTGCGGATATAGTAGAATGGTTTTTACGTATATGTAAAGCACAATGCGATTGCAAACACATTATCCAACAGCTTGCGCTCACGAGAAAAGCTGCAATACTGGAGTCGCGGGCCACTGATTGGATAGAATACTGTTGCAACCCGAGTAAAGTAAAGAGCAATGGTTTCAAGGCAAGTTAAGAGTATTGAGAGAGTTGATTAACAAATCCCATAGTTGTGATCTACAGACTTGATTAGAGTAACGGATACCCTTTTCGGTATTTCAAATCAAGGCTCTGCAGTGCATACCTTAAACGAATCGAAATGGATCTGGCTACTAGTAAACAAAGGGAGAATCAATATAGCGGGATATAACTTAAACTGTTTCAGTAGGTGCTGATGTGCAATTGTGTAGTACCTGTGTGATATGCGGCTGACAGCGCGCTAAATCAAATTCGCCACTGGTAGTGAGCCGCATGCAGAAATACGCTGGAGTTTCACTACCATTTCAATTTCAATTTTTGTTTCTCATGGCTGTCTGGGCCTGAGCGACCTGACAGTATCTTAGTCCAGGTGCAGTTACTGACTGCGGCACTTGGCCTGGATCAGGCTTATGATTTCATACATACATACAAGTGCTGATATTGGCCAGGGTGATAAAAGATTAAACATTAATCGTTTCTAGACAAATACGTTCGATCTAAAGATTATAATCGCTATCGCCTCAGCTGTCTTCAACAAAATCATCGAAACATGGTGTGAGCAATCATGCAAATGACTGAGAACTGATCCTTAGGATTTATTCTGTTTCCGGAGTCAACTGGATGATATACAATCAAACTGTTCCCCTTTTCAGAAATACTTTTGATTAGCCAGCTTAGGTGGTGTTTAGACATTCTCTTTTCCAGTTTCTGCATCGTACGGCTAATGTATACCTCTCCACAGAAGCAGGTGAATCGGCAAATACGCAATCAGCGTACCCGAAAAGGTAGCTGGTCTTTAGTCATCTGTCTGATTACCAATGTGTTCGTAAAGGTTACTCTCACTTTTCCAGAGGTGAACGCCATTTGAGATGTTTGGTCAAGGATTGGCTGATGTGTCGTCTCTAAATTGAAGTTGGTACTGTTCGTATTTAGAGAAATAAAAATGCGGCAAATTCATTATCAGTGGTGATTCATTTACCAAACATTTACTGACATTCTTAGAGTGTTTTGGAGGCTAAAAAGCATTGGTATCCAATGAAGAAGTAAACAATTAACAGACACTTTTAAGAATCTACCAGGTAACAAAAATAAGTAAAATATAATATTTCGAGGGGTTAAAACCTACTAAATATTAATACATAAAAACTAACAGAAAACACAAGGGCCCAATGCAGACAAAGCAAAATGTTAACGTTGTTGTGAAGGTATGTTACCGATGGCTAAAGCAAATACTATTAGATTGACCAGAAGAACTTACCGGACACGCTTTGCACACTTGGCGCAATATTTCTCGCGTAACCTGGTGGGTTTACAAGCAATTCTTGTGACAGTTTGATCGCACCACTCCCAGAAACACCGCCTGTTCCAGATCCATTGGATGAAGGTGGCGGATTCGCAGTGCTCGGCCGCCGGCAGTGCCTCGTATCGGACGAAGCGCTCGACGAAGAAGACGCCGAAGAGGGGGATGAATGCGAAGAGCACGACGAGGACGAATTTTCAACTTGACAACCAGAAGAATCAGGAAGGGGTTTGACTCCGGTGGTGGTACAATCACTGGCCTGGCGCGGGAAAGCCCCTAATTGTGGGTTGATGTGGTTCTCGATGGAATTACTGGGTGGATCGAGAGAGGAAAACATCCGTAAACACGAAACAAAGGTCGGCATTAAATTGACAGTACAATTTAACTTTACAAAATAAACCGAAAGCAGAACACCATCATCATGGACAGCATTACATTGATATCAAGTACCAAGCGCTTAAATGCCATACAACCACGACGTGTTAAAATCCTACAAAGATGGATCGATGACAAAAGATACTTAGCCTGAGGATCATTAGGTACAGACAAACTGGGATGAGGCGCCTGCACCTCGAATCGAACAGGCATTGAATCAAGTGGTGTGAACTAATAGAGCGAGATCAGCGCGGCAGCTTTTTTGTGACTTTCACGGTCACATATCGTAACAACCATTCCGCGCCACTGCACTTCACAACATGCAAGTTTGATCAGAGACTACGAGGATGCCTGCAACAACAAAGGAACTTAGTCACAAAAATCACACAGCTCACAACAGACAGCTTCTGGCAAGTAATTGGATGTAAATCGAAAACAATGTCCGATGGTGTCGAGTTTGTTTCGAGCAAATCGTAAACAAACATATTTCACGAAAATAATATTTTAAAGCAATCAGCTAGAGCATCGTGACTAACATAAACGGGAGTAAGATTTACGATCATATTCAATTATGTTTTTTAACTCTTTACACATTTTCTCTTGAAGCGGTTTCGCACGTTTGTGGGTAAAGAAAAAAGAAAAAATAATGTATTAAACGGACAAAATATCTCGGGGTTTCTACTTTTCATTTCTGTTTTGCTGTACACTTTAATATCGATTTGAACAACACTATGTCTGTATCAAATTAAACATATATATATATATATATTGTAGTAGCACACATACTTCTGCGTTCTGCAGCTAACCCCGTGGTAAAATCACTGCAATCTCCCTGCTAACCTCATTTTTATTCTTATATCTGTCTTTGCCTGGACAAACTGACTATGACTGGGTATGATTACACGAACCGTGGCTGTATCAGGCTTGTGATTTCATACACTATATACATACTATTTATACCAATACTAATGGAACCGACACTAAATATACTCAAGGCAAGAGCAACCCAAATCAAAGCCAAACCCCAGCAAACAGCACAGACCCAGTCGCGATATGTGTGACAGGGTGTTAGGAAATGGCATCGAAACGGCTATTTCGTATAATATTGTGTAAAATCGATACTGGGTAAATATCTCGCGAATAAATCATCTATTGACCAGATAAAAACGCTAAGCTTGTGTGCCAGTTTGGAAGTTGACAGAACGGTGTGAAGTGCACGAAGGGAAGGCGAAATCTCACTTGACTGACATATGGAACGCACGAAATCGCACAACTTTTGGACACTGCAACGTCACATGGGTTTCGCCCAAATGGACTGCTGTCTGAATTCGATGATTGGCATGCGTATCAAGTAGTGGTATTGCAACTAGGCAAGCAAGTACTAAAGGCGATGCATCAACTACAAGCCCTCGTGTCAAAATGGGAGACGGGGGTGAAAAAAAGAAGCAAAAGTGTCATCACAATCATTTGTCGTTGATGTTTAAAGATGTAGCTTTTAGATAAAGTTACAACTCTGACGCCATAGTTGCACAAGATTAGTACAGCCAGACAGTTCAATAAAATAATCCCTCAAAACACATGTGGACGCGATGGAACGCATAAACTGGAATAGAATATTCGTAGTTACACGCCTTTTCAGCAAATCTGATGCTATGAACCGTGGAAACGATCATGATCATGAAAAACAGGAAACCAATACGTGGGCATCGTGAACGCGTTCCTATGTAGACGGTTCCGTTGAACGACTGTGCGGCAAAAAGGTGTTGTGGTTATACGCTTCAACATACCGAGGACGGGGAATGGTCACGAAAGCCTAACCAGTCGAATGAACTTCGCCCACCTCACAAGTGTGACAAGAGGAGCTAAGTGGAATACGTCGGCGTATTTGGGTTTAACATTAGACACGAGAACCCGAACAATATTCATACTAACAATTCGCAGCAAGTATCATCGGCAAATCCGCGCAAATATCCTCTCGCTGACTCTCACCCGTTTGGTCTCTTCTGGTTTGTCACGGCTGAAGTGGGATTGAACAGACCTGCAGAACCGGTGGCACCATCGGCAAAAGATGACGCTTGAGCAGCAACTGCCGGGGTAGGGTAGAGCAGCTGTGGATAAGGATAATGCGCTTGCCCTATCCCACCAAGTTCGTTGCTCCCCATAGCGAAAGCAGATGGTGGCAACAATTGATGAGGCGGGGGGCCGGTGGCGAGGTTGACTTCAGCAGAGTGTCTTTGAGGGTAACAGTACGGTAGCACAGATCGAGGAGCACAATTACCACGGGAACGTTTTGAGCCACCAACTTCGGAAACAGAGTTGATATCATCGAGGGACAACTGAGCGAGTGCTTGAAACGAGAATCAAAAACAGTAGAAACCACGAGTTAGCCGTCACCAGAAAGTAATACAATTCAACAAGTAAATCAAAGATGGCATGATGCGAACACGATACTACCATCCATACCATCAACTTCACGAGGAGAAGCATTACATCAGTAGCATATACCGAATGTTTAACTGCTTAAAATGGAAAATGGCGGGACTTAAAGGACAACCGAAGGAGAGTAAGTACAAACAAACTAGGACGATGTGACTACACCTCGAATAGAACATGTATTCAATCAAGTTCTGTGAACGAGTAGAGCGACAACAACAGGACAGATTTCTTGCGGCTTTCACTACCATGCATCATAACATGCTTTCCTGGTCCATCCACTCGACAACATACACTATTAAGCAAACACCACAATAATATGCTTAGTGCAAGACCGCAGATGAACACAGTCTCCGGAGATATCCTTTCTCATCTGTCTAGTCCTGGGCAACCTGACAGTATCTTCGCCCATGTGCAGTCTCTGACTGTGCGGCACTTTGCCAGGATCAGGCTTGTGCTTTCATACATACATACATATTAACCACTGCGGAGACCCAAACTAGGAAGACGAGCTGCGGAGACTTTGGGCAGGTTACTAATTTGGGTTTTCAGCTGCCTCTTTCTGGGAAATCCTTGCTGTCTTGCAGGACGTACTTGGTTGTGCAAAGGCTAGAGAAGCTGACTCGAACAAACGCCGAGGTGGGCTGGGGACGCCGGCTGAACACAGTCTTTGGAGATATCATGAAGCGTAACTAACCACTTCGGAAACCCAAACTAGGAAGACGAGCTGCGCTGACTTTGGAAAGGTTATTAGTTCGGGTTTTTAGCTGCCTGTGCCTTGTGACTGTTTGGCCACCACTAGATCCCGCCATTCAGGGTGCGGCGTCGTAAAAACAATAAGTTTCATAAATCGGTCGTCCGGCATCGGTAAAACGTGATCTGTGCAGGTAAGGTGCAAGTTTCGCACCCGTACATTAACACATTTCGAATTGTCGCATATAGAGTCTATCTCTGAGTAATAAAGAGAGTCCTTCCAAGTAACGATAATCAAATTAATCAATTACGGCCAGCAATGAAGCGGTAGTGCAAGTACCAAGAAGCGAAGTGCGCATGTCTCGATCAGTAGACACAACTGTCGTGAATGCATAACGCGAGATCCTCGAATGTTAGCGCGGTAATTAACAAATTATCCAACAGACGTGAACAATCCCACGTATGACAAGCGGCATTAATTTCCGGACGTCGAGAAAATTCAAGGGTGCTGTGAAAGTTATTGATCACGCGAATAATAGACCTGGAATTAGTTATCCGTGAAAATGGAAAATGTTTGCAAAAAATAGTTATTCATAGTTGGAAAAGATTAAAAAGTTGATAAGGCACGGTATGATAGTGAGAAAAAACGAAAAATGTGCACAAAACTGTCTTATTGCATAAACCTAGGGAGAGCAAAATATACGGAATACTAGATGAAACAAAAGCAGGGAAAAACACGATATGAGGATGCATCATACGTTCATAGCTTCAGAATAAGGAGTAATACTGATAATGCGTCCCAATCATGAGTTTAGTAACATGAGCAAAATTGGGTTCGTTAAGCCACTGCGCACTACATCACTAAGTCAACCACCATGAATTACGCGCACAAACCAACTTGCATTAAATCTAAACGTCCAGGCAAACTTGTTGCGCATGCGTGAGGATCTTCCGAGAAGCCGTACCAACTGACCCCAGGTGTTCTATAATCGGCGTATCTGAAGCATGCCGGGACGGGTTAACCTTCCCACCCACTCAAAGTCAATATCTCGTCCCTTAATAGAGGATTGAAAAATTCATAAATTCTTTCATCCCATTACCTTGGCCGTTATTCGGCTGATCTATCGAAGGTTATTCTTGATCTAAGGAGGCGACCGACAGTCTGAATTTCGACATTGAATCTTCACTCTAACAGTGTTTACGTAAGGTTTCTGGAAAAGTGTTTTTGTGTGGTTGAATTAATAGGATTGCAGTAAATTCGTGTACACGAATAAAGCCATTTTCTTCCTTGACATTAGTGACCATGGAACACACCAATCCGTACTAGGATTTTCGTCAATATTGTAAAGAGACGCGTTGAAAAACGCCAATTCCGTTTTTAAGGGTAGACACAAAGGATGCTTAACTATCTAAGCCCCAATATTGCATGGTTTACCCCACCATTTTAAATGTGAAAACATACCAGTGGCAATATCACCGAAAACGTAATAGCATTGTTCGGAAAAAGTATTCTTATTGACAGTGTGCCGAATGTAACCACATTTGAGCATTTCACAAGCGTAGCGGCGTGCTTCTTTCCTATCCGCGAAACCATCGATGTGATTGTACAACCAATCTACAAGGTCCGAACCTGGGAAAGAATAAAAGCACACAGTGTGAAGGATTGAGAACAAGAAAGTTGTTCACAAGAGCTAGATAGAAAGCTGACTTCATCAACAAATTAAAACCTCAAAACTAATAACAGAAATGAGTCTCGAAATAATGTGTTGTTCACATCCACTGAATTTACACTCCACTACCGGATTCTGGCTGTTTGCCGTCATCTGGTGGAGACAGTAAGATTAGGTTCAGTGAGCCTTGAGACAGTGGATAAGTGGTAAACAAAGTTATACTTGAATGCCACAGGGTTCGCACAACGAGCCACGGTGTTCAAACACAGAATCACATAGTGATTCGTGGTCAAGCACTGAAGGTGCTTATGGATGACCAAAGTAATGTGTCTCATTCCTAGCTTTAATTAGCCGTAGAAATTTACAAAGCGGTGATGGCAGCCTGTCAGAAATATTGACAATGTGTAGCATAAATATATGTTTAATCTTCGCCAACGGGTTCGCAAGCATCATGATTCGATTATTGGAATAAAGAGGCTTCCGGTTTCAAGCAATAGATGTAAGATTGCGTGCTTTAATCGCTTTGCTCATAAACCAAAATGACTTGTAGTTCAAAATCAAAATTAAAAGTCGTGTTTGAGAAGCTCAGAATAAGAATAGTAATAATAATAATAATGGCATACGTAGAAAGTAGAAAAAAAGCCTAAAATCCTTTGCACAAATCCAACCGATCGTAAAGCTTTTTGAAGCAAGTGCACACAAAACTACAGAGCTTTATGAAAGATGAGTGACTTTGAAAACTCAATGTAAGCATAATTTCAACAAAACAGACGACAATGTATGGTGTTGGTACGATGCGTCTGAATGAAGTTGTCGAAATCGGTGACTCACAAATAACTGACAGGGTACAATAGGTGCTGAAATTTACTCCATAATGCATAGTAGATTACATGAGCGATAGCATTTTGAACTCGATTCTCCATCTGTCAAGATTGCATAAATAACAAACCCCATGGAAATGCTAGGAGGTTCTTAATGCCGCTGACGATAATGACGCCGTTCTGAATGCTTGTAATCTTGGAGACATGCAAAGTGAATCAGATATTGAATACATGGGTGCTGAGATACATGTTAGGTTCGAAATGGTAGTAAACGGAATGATAGGTTAGAGGGACAATAGATGTTGTAACTGACAGAAACAAAAATAAGTGGGATGAAATTCCAGCACGAGGATGCAAGGATTCGAAAGAATGCACTTCGTTAAACATCAATCCGACTCGAGATACGTGGATATAATTTGGCCTGCGAGATGCAAGTTGTTTAGAAAAAACAATTCGAAAGGGAAAGCGGCTGGGTTTATAATAAAATTCATACGAGAAGTGATAACTTACCGATAAATGCATTAGGAATGGTAATTTTAAGCCAAGTGCGGTCTCTAATATCCAGACCAGAATCTGGAAGCAGGATGCTATGAACAACCGAGGGCATATCAGCAGCCACAGTGAGTGATGCGGTCGACCGCGTGACGGCAAGCAACGAGGCGCCGGTTTTGGAATCCATCTCCGCAATCGAACGGGTCTTAGTGCTGCTTGTACCAGGACCGACACCGCTGCTTCCAAGGCACCCAGTTCGATAGCCGCGTGGGTCAGACAAAAGGTGCTGAGAATCCGCAACCTCGGGAAGCGATTTGCTAGTCATGTTGCTCGCATGAGGCATGGAATTCAACGTGGACATTTGAGGAGGCAATACACCGGGCATCGATAAACCAGGATTGGCACCGAGTGGGAAAAACCCGCCTGGAATAGAATGCCGCGTACATGATCAGAAGCTAAGCGAGGTAAACTTTTAACGCATCGAATGATGAACAAAACACATTTTCAGTAGATGGAGAAAGCGCGAAAACCTCATCACGATGAGCGATATGGAATGGCGATGCTAATATGCGTGTTAAAAACAATCAAACTATAAATTTGGAGCATAGCAAATCGACTTTAAATGTTTTCCACGCTTTCTAGAGTTAACGAAACATTTGTAAAAGTGAACAACACGTGACAAGCCAAAATTAGTGTTAAAATTGTGAGGTTATAGTCGTTTCGAAAAAGATAAAACTATGAGACTCCTGGTCTAGTGAAACACGAGCTGTGCTTTTCAAATTGTAAGATAATACTACACGTAAATTAAAGCAACCGCAAAATGTAAGTAACAAAATAGGATAAAATCAGTAGTAGAATACAGCGATATACGTTTTCAGATGTGAAATTTTACAGTATGTGTGTATTGTGCAGGCAAATCTGTGTTAAATTGATTGCTAACGGTAGTGAGCCACTGGAGACACACCGCTATGGTTCCCGGTTATACACGCCTAAGCCTGAGCAACCTGAAAGCATCTCAGCCAACAGATAGCGTACGACCATGCCTGGCTTCAGTTCGGTCCCGCAGATGTAACGCAGAACTAAATTCATTTACCGCCGGTATTGAGCTTTATGTGCAAACAGGATGCAGTCTCGGTGCCATATTTCCTTTGTTATATATGTTTGCGCCTGAGTAACCTAAAAGTATCGTAGCCCATGTGCAGTGCATGGTTGTGGGGCCCTTTGCTTGGGTCCGGGATGTGATTTCACTGTATAGACAGAAATTTAATGCATAAGGAGGGCAATGACAGAATAAAACACAATTACTGTGCATGATATTCATCCCGTTTTGTGGTTGCACATTGTTAGATTCGTTCAGCGGTACGCAACCAGTCATGGCATTTGTGTGTAGAACCCAAGCAAGCGTGTCGATTGGATGGACAGAATCTTGGCGAGAGAGTGTGAAGTAGTCCTTGGGGCTGGGATCCCAACATTTTGCCACCACTAGAGTGATGGGACTGTAAAAAAACAAAATGTGGAGAGTCGTGAACAAAGCGCGTTCCATTTAGGACACTGCTACATGTAAAGATGAAGTAACTGAAGAGGAGATGTTCGGGTTATATGGCGCTTTACGTTTCAACCTAAAGTCATTCGAATTACGCGAATGCTGAAAACAACGAAACCATATGCCCAGGATAACCATCGAAGAATCTAGAGCGAAGTGTGGTTAGATTAATGCCAAACACTAACCTAAAACACTGAGTGGTAACAACCTACCCGGGTTTCTGAACTTCCTCCCGTAAAATCCGCACTGCCTCGTCGTTGCTCATGTCTTCGAAGCTGATGCGGTTAACTTCCAGAATCATATCCCCGGGTTCAATTCGACCGTCTTGCGCGACAGCACCACCACGCATGATTGATCCAACGTAAATCCCACCGTCACCAGCCTTATTCGATTGGCCGACGATACTGATTCCCAAAAAGTTGACCGTGTCCAATTTCAACGTGACGGTGATCACATTCAGCGACATGGTCGAATCGGTCATGCTGCTGAACGAGGATGCCTGAGCAACCAAAGACCACGGATGAAAAAGGTGTTCACTAAGAACGATCGATATCTATTCGCTACTTTTTTAATTCATGTATGTGATAATGTATATCCCGAAATGATATATTGAGAGCGAATTTATTTGTTTTCTATTGCGGAGAAAGCAATCGTTTTCTTACAAACGCCGTCACGGTTAAACGCAGAATGGATAATAGAAAAGGCCTGCGATCTTGCTATAAGACAGCTAATCGCAATGTTCTAAATATATAGCAGTCAGGAATTCTGGTCAGAAACATTAGGTTCAAAATATTGTGAACCTGTCTGCATCTAGGAGGCATATTGGAACCGTTTTCCACTTATCCCAATACTAAACGTTGAACGTGAGCTGATCCACTGATATCAAGCATTTCCGGGCGAGAAACGTAGCATAGTAATAGTATTTAAAACGTCAGTGAGCATAGCGTAATTCCACGGATTGCACAGGTCTGTAACGCTTATAAAGGGTCTCTTCGAAATAAAAAAACAAAGAAAACAAGCCAGAGCTAGAATAGCACTGTTTCACCGTTGCTACGATCGTGCAGCAGTCATGAGAACGAAACACCGTCGTTTGACCGAGATCATCCGCAAGACCACATCACTAGCGGCAATCGATGTAGCGTAGCGTCAGTTACACAAAAGAACGGTACGATTGTTCACATCCATGATTTTATACAAACAAATTCACGTCATGCAACAGCAGTAAAGCTACAGGCCAAAAAAACTCGACGATTGAAGGAAATTAAGGATCGCTGCGACCGGGAACCGCAAAATCAACCGATACTTTGAACAGAATTCTGGTTGATTGAGGTATGGTATGGTATGAAAGCACAAGCCTGATCCAGGCAAAGTGCAGCACAGTCGGAGACTGTACGTGGGCTAAGATACTGTCAGGTTGCCCAGGCCTAGACAGATATGAGGGGGAAATAGAAATAGAAATGGTAGTCAGACTCCAGCGTGTTTCAGCATGCAGCTCACTACCGTTGGCCAATCCATTGCTGATTGAGGAATATCAATCGAAATGACTCGCGATCAAAGGGGTCCTGATCAAGAACCTCGCGACATTCAAACGGCATAAAGTTTTGTGATCTATTGATGACTCTACAATATTCGCAACAAAATGCTATTCAAACGGCAATTTCAAAGAAAATCAGTGGCAAACTAACGAGTTAGCGGATGGGACTCGCTGCTACTTGGAATAACTGAGGCGTCAGGGTTACGGACAGAATACTACAGCTCATGTGTTGCTTTTTAAAAGCTTCTATTCGATAAATTTCTGGACAACGCAGGTAAAACAGCCGGGCATTAAGCAACATATGCAATACAGAGAGAGAGGCAGATCAGAACTTCGTTCCGAAAACACATGAAAGATAAACACTTGCATCTTCATTGATCCTCCGAATCGGTAATATTCGGCGGCGTTTGTGTCGTTGTTTCCTTTGATGTCGGGCATAATTGGCAGAGGACATTGTGGTGCCAGTTGCGGAGGAAAAGCTGTAGCCATAAAGGGCACGAAAACAAGCGTAAACATTAAGTTTGAGAGAAGGAAACGCTGCGGAAGTAACGCAATACCGCAGTGATAGATAAAACATAGGTTATCCGATTGTTGAGATCAAAGCGAAAAATAAAATACAAAATCTTGATAGCCAGGCTGTGAGGATGTTTCAGTTGCATCTCTTATCAGAGGCAATCAATAGAGCAAGGTGTTTGTTGCAAAAAACACTGATCATGTGTATCATCAAAGCAAAAGCGAGCTTATCGAAGCAGAGTAAAGCTGAATCCAATTGATTCATTTCATAATGTTAAATTTACGAAAGCCGAAGGGGGTTTGCTTATCAAAATGAATAAAACAAACGTGCAGAGATTAACTACAATACGAGAATAGATAGCAGATATGACTTGGTGGAATAACACGCGTGCACAAAATAGACTTGTCGTAGTAATCAGGATAGCCAGAGCTAACTTGAAAGTTAACAACAATAAGCAGACGGCACTGAGGACAGTCGCTTGTGGAGGTTTCCGATAGATAGAATGTGACGTGTTGTTTGCAACTGCGGGTTCTAGAAACTAAGAAAGCACAATAAATCGAAGGTAACGATGGGACAATAGCTAAGAAAATGAAAATTTGGTCGGTTGATGGTTTCCCGACAGTTCAATTGTAGTATCATCAGACGACATTGGTAAAACGTGAAAAAATACATTCAATGGTAGACGACAGTGGAGATATTATGTACGAGATGTTCCTACAACACTAGAGACCAAAATAAAAGTGAATATTTTCACCATCATGTTATGCACTCGGGTACAGAACATTGAAATTTCCCAAGCTAGATGACCGTGGATCGAACCTGTTCGCGTTTGCAAATTTAAGAAAATTAGTTTGAACTGGAATCCATATTTGCATGCATTACTATCACCCCCCCTCACGACCGGCTTCGTGCTGTTTGCACTGTTTGGAACAGTAGGATCAGGATCCGCATGCCTTTAAACAGTGGAAGAATGGTAAACAAGTTGAGCTTATAAGTCTCTGGTGGTACGACCAACCTGTGTGTGATGGAAATGCATGCAAATACGCATTCTTGTTCGTGGCTATGGGCTTAACCCCACCTACATGTGTCTTGCCACATGCGATTGAACAGGTTGGCCAAACAAAACTTATCCAACAGTGGCAGAACTTGTTCAGCTTAAACTTAATTCTCTTCCATGTACGGGTGTAAAATGAGTAATGACAACGACATCCAAGTGCCTAGGTGAATTCAGAGTGAAAAGAGCGAGTAGTGCAATAGATCAGGAAACTCTAGAAAAGACCGACGACAGTCGCTGCAAGGCCACGGTAACCCTGCATACTGATGCATTGTAAGAGGATGGTTCGAGTGAGAACCAGTATGGATGGGAACAAGAATAGATGGAGGACATCATCAGATCATGAATGACGTGCCACTCAGCAGTGCAGGGAACCGGTTACTAAGAAATCGATCAACCGTTCAAGTAGGAGCTTCAAACCCCGTGGAAGGTAAGTTGATTTCGATTAGGTCAACGAAATCACTAATAATCGATCGGTGTTCATGTGATTGTTTGCCATAAACGTAAAGAATGCTTGACCAATACGCGCTAAAATATCACCTTTAACTCGTCCTACCAATAAAACAGGATATCAATACCGTTCCAATGAGTTTTGTGACACGATAAAAATGGACTGTATGCGCGCGCTCAATAACTGACGACCATATGAGACGTTGCGTAAGATAAAGACGTACCGACTTGAATCGTCTTCAGAATCGAAGAAGCTGGTCGACTCCAGATCCGAACTCATCAAGGAAGACGAAGTCTCGTAAGCTTGAGGACGCTGGTTGAATTTACCTAAACGTGATCCTGGGTTTACAAAATATTGTGAAGAGTAACAGGTGATAGAGGTAAAAGCGTGTGATAGAACAAGTAAACATAAAAGCGAAGAAATCTTTATCCGGGCTAGAATGTTCCGAACCGGTCAAGTAGTAAACAAATTAAAGACGCCGGTCAGCATTTTCTGTCTGTAAACGGTTCTACCGTTATACGATTAATTCAAAAACAACGCACGATAGCAATGGATAGTGTATGTAAAGAATTTAGCGACGAGTTGATTGTCAACCAGCCCATCGACTATTTTTAGATGCCGGTGACATTGCTGCTGTTGTTTGATTCCATGCCGGGTAGTTGAACAGACAAGTCTCAAAGCCACATGAACGATTCAACAAATTAGAAAATAAGTGAACCACCATTGCAAGTTGACATCATCAAAACTAACTCCTGTTCAAGCCGTGAGCTAAACAAAGTAGAATGAACGTTTCAGGTTACAACACAAATGGAATGCACTTATGACCGCTCGAGTCCAATAATCAAAGCGGTTTCAACGAGTAGGGTTCTGTTTTCGACAACTATAAAAATGCGGATGTTAACAAGAGATTTTGCAAATTCAAACGAACGAATCGCGAACCAGAAAACAAGCTACTGCGGATGACGAAAGATCAAAGGACTTTAACGCCGAATGCACCGAAAGGTGGCTTCATCGCATTTAATTCTTTTTAGGAGTGAGCAATAGTCCTGGCTGATTGATTATAAGCGTGGATGAAATTGAATGTACTACTACTGAAGAATTTACTCGAATCTCAATGTGCTTCCGATAGGGAAGATCAACCGTTGACATGATCTTCTCCGAGACAACTTCAAGAAAAGTGTCAGGAACAGCGTATGCCATTATACGCTGTTTTTATTGATTTAACTAAGGCATTCGACTACGTCAGCAGGGAGGGTCTCTTCAAAATGCTCGATCTGATAGGCTGCCCCCCAAGGCTGCTGAGACTCGTTATTTCGTTCCACTCAGGCATGAACGGCTCAGTCCATTTTAACGGTTGCAGTTCAGAAGCATTTGAAATTCGCCGAGGCGTCAAACAAGGGTGTGTTCTTGCTCCCACGCTGTTCGGCATTTTCTTTGCTCTGCTTCTGAAGTACGCTTTTAAGACGAGAACAGAAGGCATCTACATACGCACGCGAAGTGATGGCAAGCTTTTCAACCTGAACCGGTTGAGAGCACGAACAAAAGTACGGGATGTGATAATCCGTGACCTGTTGTTTGCCGACGATGCAGCCTTTATTGCTCACTCCCAAGAGAACCCACAGTCGCTAATGGACTGTTTTTCGTCGGCATGCAAAGACTGGTCTAACAATCAGCATGAGCAAGACCAAAGTCCTTGGTCAAGGGATTGTATCGCCGCCAATCATCACTGTTGGAAAATGTCAGCTCGAACCAGTACATCATTTCACATATCTTGGTTCAACCATTGCGGACAACCTCTCGCTAGACACGGAGATTGATAAGCGGATTGGCAGAGCAGCTGTCATTTTGTCCCGATTGAACTCTCGTGTTTGGGGTAACCGCAAGCTGACTGTAAAGACAAAGATGATGGTATACAGCGCGTGCGTACTAAATGCTTTACTATACGGCAGTGAAACCTGGGCCACCCACGCAAGACACGAACGGAAGCTGAATGCTTTCCATCTACGAAGCATCCGTCGTATCTTGAACATATCGTGGATGGACAGAGTGACTAACGCTGAAGTGCTTTCAAAAGCTGGTCTACAGAGCATGTTCACCCTATTACGTCAGCGCCGCCTGAGGTGGCTCATGTCTATATAATGGAAAATGGTCGTATTCCCGAAAGATCTACTCTACGGTGAGTTGCAATTAGGAAGTCGACCATTGGGCAGACCGCACTTGCGGTACAAAGATGTTTGCAAAAGAGATATGAAAGCTCTTGACATTGACCCCGCAAGCTGGGAAGAACTTGCTCTTGACCGCTCACTTTGGAGGCATTGTGTAAAGCGTCGACTGCAAGCCGGGGAGGAGCAAATACAGCTCCTGGCTGCTGAACGCAGATCACGCTGCCGGCGTGCAATGATGCAATACAACAGAGTTCTGACTATCTGAAGCGCTGCCGGGAAGATGGTTCCTCCCGAATCGGACTGTTGCATTCAAAAAGTGCAATATGAAAATTATTGCGATGTGATGTTACATCCATGGTCGACATCGACGCCGGAGGCCCACAAACAACTCGACGACATTCAACCAATCAAAACAACATAATTATTCAACAGAAATCGATGGGAAATTAAATTATTTTCCAGATTATTAAATAAGATGTTGGGAAAGAAAGTAACTGACAAACAACATACCATAAAAAAATTCGCAATCGGACAAGATTAGCAGGAATGTTACAGAATATGCCCGACAAATCATGAGTGCTATGCAAAACCTCAGAATAATGCAGACGACGATGAGCTTGGAAAGGCAGTTATATTGCTGTTGAAGGCAGCATTATGAGTCAATTTAGTTAAAAATAACTGTATAATGCGAAATAAATAGATTCTGTTCTTTATTATGCGGGGCCGTCTAGGGACTTCACGAAAAATTGCAATCGGAATAACATGTCTGTGCTATTTGGTTGATATGAATTTCCACACGAACTCAAGTATTGGAATACGTTTTAGACCAAATCAGAAGCATTCCACCTACACGTAAAAACCAAGAATATTTGAGCATAGCAACACCGAGAATTTAATACCCCTCGAATGCAGATTACAGAACTAGATAGTTGTGAAAACGTTTGCTCGCTACCCCTTTATTTACACTTCATTCGACAGTATATTGACCCACATTCAACCGTTACCGAAACGTCACCCCGAAAACACATTTTCAGCAAACAGCACCTCCCAATACTCTGCTGAGTCAGCGCGCAAGCATTTTCGTATTGATCTCATCACCCATTGTTTCCCTTTCCTATTAAAAGTTCTATGTGTCGTGTGTCATTGTGTCAAACAGACGTACATACGTTGTAGGGACAGGACATAGTAACAGTCAAGAGAGACCCCTGGTGGCAAGCTGTCACACTTGGGATAAAAGTTTACCGGATTATGATCAATAAAATTATATATCACTAAATTAACTTTGTAAAAACTAGCATGAATAGCACGGGCTCCAATGTATACGTTTGTTTGTCACTTTTTCATCGTTTACCGAAGAAAGCTTTTACTGTTTAAACGCCCTGTGATGGCAAACGGCAAGTGAGGGGGATTTGAGCATCATAATAAACTAGCAAGGTAACATTTTAAAACAGTATATGCATAATAATTCTGTTTTAAAAGGTATGTATGTATGAAAGCACAAGCCTGACTCAGGCAAAGTGCCGCACAGTCAGAGACTTCAAGTGAGCTGGTTGCCCAGGCACAGACAGATATGACGTAGAAAATAGAAGTGGTAGTGAGACTCCAGCGTATTTCAGCATGCAGCTCACCACTGGTGGCCAATCAATTTAGCACGGTGTTAGCCACACAGCATAGGCATACTCTACGATTGCACAGTCGTTTTAAAATGTACACGTGAACTAAATTAAATTAATAATAGAAATTGAAAATATTAAAAACATTAGTGACAGCATTGCAGCAAACTTTAAAGACAATTTGAGCAATGAAGGCTTAATTTAAACTTGGTTCAAACCTATGACACTGACCAGCCTTTGGGGAGCACATAGTGCAAGTACTAAAATTCCATTACCCGTTGGGTGCCGTGTGCAACAATACATGGGACTGCATGCTCAGCATTCGCTGACTATAAAAGTGGGATCATCGCTTGACTTAGAATGAATCAATCGCTCAAAGGTTCGGCACGAAGTTGATTTAATAGTAGCTTCCGAACGAACTTCCATTAAAGTGGTGTTCATCTCCTCTGCACTTAAAATCCATTACGGGTACGAACTGCTTGCACTCATCAGATAGACAGACGGTAGGATTAGTTCGAACAGGCCTGGAACCAGTGATAGAGGCAGCACTGACGAACGAAATGAGAACCAATCTGCGAATCACTTATGCACACAGTATGAATGAAGAATGAAATCACAAGTCGAGATACAGACAAACTGCCACACG
>JACCGJ010018054.1:0-10299 GCA_013407085.1 Atriophallophorus winterbourni
AGCTCTTCAATTCATGTTTGAACCTGGGATTGGTTCCTAGTGAGTGGAAAGAAGCCATAATCGTACCAATACACAAGGATGGTTGCAGGTCAACTCTTGGTAACTGTAGACCTGTCAGCCTGACTAACATTGTCTTGAAAGTATTTGAAAAAACTGCTGCGTGACAATCTGTCAGCATCTTTGTCGGCATTCTCTACTGAGTGTAACTCAGCATGGAATTCTTAAAGGTAGATCCGGCCTGACTAACCTTCTTAGTTTTCTCAATACTGCCACTAAAAGGATGGATGAAGGGCAGCCTGTCGAAGCCCTCTACCTAGACTTCAGCAATGCTTTCGATTCCGTAAATCACCGCCTTGGTCTTCTCTCTCAATAGTCGGTTGGGCAATATTGTGGAAAGCATATCCGGGTGCATTATTAGCTCCATATCAAGAACGTAACAGCTTTCGATTCCGTAAATCACCGCCTTCTAGAGATTAAGCTAGCAGCAAAAGGCATACGGGGTAGTCTACTTGCTTGGATTAAGGCCTTCCTTACAAGTAGGACATTCCGAGTTAGGGTAGGATCTACGCTGTCGAATCAAACCGACGTGATCAGTCGTGTACCCCAAGGGTCGGTACTCGGTACTCTTCTATTCCTGATTTTAATCGATAACTTTTCCTCTGCTTTGAAGTGCCCATGCTTCATTTTCGCGGATGATGTGAAATTCATCGGATCAATGGATGAAGATACGTTGTTGCACGACTTTGAACGGGTCATAAACTGGTCATACCAGTGGGACCTCCCACTGAACCTTAATAAGAGCCAACTCTTGTCAGCACTGGTTGATAAGATTTCAGCTCAGGTGTCGGGCAATTCTCTCACTGTTAGCGCCACACAGCGTGTTAAGGATTTTGGAGTTCTAGTTAGGACTGACTTCAAATGGGAGGACCAATGTGCCGCTGCAGCTCAACGTGCTCGCAAAGTGCTCTTTCGGCTGAGATCCGTGTTATCCAACAGAAGACCCGATGTATTCCTGCCCCTTTACAAGGCATTAGTTCGACCGCATTTCGAATATTGTGTCCAGTCGTGGTGCCCTTACTACACGAAGGACATCGTTCGACTCGAAAGCGTACAGCGTCTCGCAACTCGCATGATTGAGGGTCAGCGAGGGAATCCTTACACTGCCGCCTGAAGTCCCTAGATCTTTTCTCAATTGCGCGCCGTCTTTTGAGAGGTGACTTAATTGAAACTCCAAGCTTTTGAAGGGGTTAAGTGGCGTTATCATGAACGATTTCTTAGCATTATGTCCCGAGCTGGGCACCCGCGGCCATTCACTCAAACTTGCTAAGGTGCGATGTAGACTAGACTCGCGGAAAACTTTCAGCCTCAAGGTGGTAAATTTCTGGAACCGGCTTCTAGAAGAACTTATATCCTGCTGTTCCGTCGCGAGTTTTAAGAACGGTTTGGACCGCATCTGAGGTAAGCTTTTTCCCGAATTCTCCCCCCAATATCTATGCAAGATTAGGTAGTTCACCATTTTTAGCGTTGTCTGGTAAGTAAGTAAATGCTAGAGTTCTGTTTTTTAATACACAACTCTTTGGCTGACCTCTCACCGCACTGATGTAGAGAAATTTATTTTTTTATTTTTCCAGCATCATTCATAATAAGGTGCTTCCTAAATACAACCCGGATAATCCCTTGGCGTCGCGATCGTCGAGGATATCCAAATCACAATAAGAAAAAACGCTTTGGCAGTGGTGGCTGCTTCTCTGCAGCTTTCCACCGAAAGAAATTCTGGACGCTCGATTGGCTCGTTAGCCACTTACTGTCCTGTGCAACTGAACTGAAATGAAATGAACTAAAAGCTATGTTCAAAATAAAATAACAGTTTGGGCACGTCCTCCGAAAGACAGACTCAGCGCTCATAAAACTCGTCCTCGACCCCAAACCCATTCAACGACAGGGCGGTCAAGTGAAGACTTGGCTGTCGACTGTGAAGGTGTATGTAGAGACCCTGGGACTGCGCACCGTCTACGGCGTTCGCAGGTGGGAACATGACTGGCTTAAGATCTGCAATGATCTCGCCTCCGATCGACGTGTGTTGGCTGGTGTGATTCAAGGTATGAAAGCACAGCCTGATCCAGGCAAAGTGCCGCACAGCCATAGACTGCACGTGGCGATATTACTGTCAGGTTGTCATGATTGTTTGTTGTATACTTTCTATATACCGTTGACTAACACATCTTGTTTGCATTTCAGCTATTGTACGCTCATTCTTAGAATAGTAAAGCGTTGCTTACTCCACTCAAACCCGTCTTCCTTTTCTACTTAATTCGGATCGTATAAAGAACGTTACAATTTACTATTCTAAGAATACAATGGAATCAACTCTGCGTCCAAGATTTTTCGATGCTGATCCAAACTCTCCAGACGCCACTAAACGCTGGAATCACTGGTTCCGGACTTTTAACACGTACCTCAATTCAGTGGATTCTGACAAGCTCGATAAATTGGAAACTCTCATACATTTTTTGGATCCATTGGTTTATGACTATGTCGCGGACTGCAAGGATTATCACTCTGCAGTCAATACTCTACGCCAAATATATGTTCGTCCTAGTAATATTATCTATGCACGATACCTCTTGCAAACATGTAAACAAGAAAATGGACAAGACGTTGACCAGTTTGTTCAAAAGCTAACGTCTTTAGCTAAAGACTGCGAATTCAAAGCAGTCACTGCGGCTGAATATCACAATGAATGTGTTCGTGACGCCATAATAAACGGGATTTTGTCCCATTCTATCCGCGAAAAACTCTTGGCTCATAACGATCTTTCCTTGGACGAAACACATCAACTCGCAAGATCGCTTGAACTGGCACACAAGCAGTCACAATCATATGGAAACAATCAGTCGTTTTCATGCTCAACTGCTCCGAATCATTCTGAAAGTGTATCTAAGTTATCACCACGATCTGATGCTTGCGATAAGGAGGTTAATTTTTCAGCACTGTCTACTCAAAGTTGCTATTTCTGTGGTCGGACAAAACATCCTCGTTCTAAATGTCCGGCGCGCGAAGCTATTTGTAATCTTTGCGGCAAACGGGGTCATTTTCAACGTGTATGCAGATCGAAACAAGTATTGTATCGTATTACTATTGCAGAGCGGAACCTGGTGTCGCTGCCAAGGATGGTGAAGGTTAGCGAACACTACATCCGCTCTGTGTACACGCTGTGGGATCTCATCTTCGAAATAACCGCCGGCAGATATACAACTATGGAGGTAAATGAAGCTGTCGACCAGTTCTTGATGGATGTAACACAGTTAGATTAGGAAAAGAACCGCTCCATTCCTGGCTAAGTGTTTACACCTGTTGGATGCAAGCACATAATATTCCTTAAAGATTCAAGTGCGTCGAAATTTAAATTTAAAATTGCTTAATTTCATTATTTTAGACGTTTTGCGAGTTGTTATGCTTTATATCAGTAATTTCCAACCACTGTGTCTTGGGAACCACTGCTCTAGATTTTTAGTCCTCTCACCCGACAAAATTTCCATGCCTGAGTCCATCACACCGGTTAAAGCTTTACTCATGGCGTCGACTATCACAAAGTTGAAAATTAACGGCGAGATATGGCAACCTTGCCGCACATCTCTGGGGATACTGGATGTGGATGACAGCTATATGTACGCTCTTGGCTGTCAGTATAGAGCAGATCATTTTGTGTTAACGAAAGCTGCGTTTATGGTCATGATTTTCCATCTCGTTATCATTTATGCTCCTACTTTGCGATAAACTATCCATTAGGACTACACACATGCAGCTTCGGTATGTATATGTATGAAAGCACAAGCCTGATCCAGGCAAAGTGCCGCACAGTCAGAGACTGCACGTGGGCGATATTACTGTCAGGTTGCCCAAGCCTAGACAGATATGAAAAATCGAGAATAAAGATGGTAGTGAGACTCCAGCATGTTTCAGCAGCTTTGGCGTAAGTAATGGTGCAAATTATATATGGATTTAAAAGATTGTCAAAATGAATACGGGTAGGGCAGTTCAGATATATCAGACGATAAGCACATGGTAAATTGTTTTCATTTTCCTACTGTTAGATGTACGCAGCAGACTGGGTTTGCTGTTGTTACAATAGAATAAACAAGTCGTCCTCCGGTCTTCGATAATTGCTGTCTTCATACATCAAAGGAGTTTATTGACATCATCGGATGCGTGGCGTAACTATCTATAATGGAATAGTTGGTAGCTACGTAAACATCGCAAAAACATGCTAACACACATAGACTATACTGTTTAGATCATGTATTGTGAATGGAAAATCGTCGTTTTCTTAATGTGGCTTTGTTTATCATTACCAATTCTGTTTTCTTCTCATATCTAACTAGGCCGGGGCAAACACGACAGTATCTCAGCCCACGTGCAGTCTCTGACTGTACGGCACTTTGCCTGGATCAGGCCTTGTGCTCTCATACACAAATCTCAAACTGTACATTCAGTCCTTTACTTTCTACAACAATTTCAACACCGTCATTGGTCTACTTGTCTCGCGCATCCGCGTTAATAACTGTTAACAAAGTCTGCCTCCATGCCCTATTTGACACCGGAAGTTCTTCCAGTTATATATCACAATCAGCTGTAAAAGCAAATGGCTGGATCGTACATCCTGATAAATCTTCGGTTACCATGGCTTCTACGTCACTCTCATGTGAGACATGTGGTTTTTGTTACGTTGATATCCAGTACAACGGTATATCATACAACCGCTTCAGAATATCAGTGCTCCCTGGTCTTTGTACCGATGTCCTTCTCGGACATGATTTTTTGGGCCTGCATGACAAAATTGAAATTTCGTTTGGTGGCACCCAAGGTACGCTCGCTCTATGCGGAGTGACAGCGGCTCAACTGACATCATCCGCCTTGTTTTCAAATCTCGCACCTGACTGTAAACCGATCGCTACAAAGTCTCGACATCATACCCCAGATGATGAAGTTTTTATCGCCACTAAAATTAAACAATTACAAAAGATGGCGTCATCGAACCCTTCTAGGGTGAAGAAAGTTTACATTGGCGGTTTGCTGGATACCGTCACAAAAGATGATCTCATGCATGAGCTTTCAAAATACGGCGACGTTGACGACGTATGGATTGCTCGAAACCCTCCCGGTTTTGCATTTGCGCAATATGTAAAATCGACAGACGCGGAAAAAGCAGTACGAGCGTTAGACGGGCTTAACTTATGCGGCTCGCGAGTGCGTGTAGAATTTGCAAGGATGGATCGTTCTGGCAAAGGTTCAAGCTTTCGTGGTTCACGTTCAGTCGCTCGTGGTCCATCGCGTCGCTACGCTTCACCAAGACGAGGAGGAAGGTATTCGCCTCCATATGAAGGTTCTCGCTATCCTTACGATCAAGGAAATATGTTCTACCCAGATATTGCGAATGCGATGGCTGCAGGATTTCCCTACGGTGCTTATCCGCCAGTAATGCCAATCCTGATCTAGATGACCCATTATGTGTACCCCCCACCGAAATTGACTCTCTGTGTTACCCTCAAATTTTGGAACAACAACAACGCATCCGTCCTTACAATTTGAGAACTCGAGAAGCTTGATTTTTCTGTGTTGACCTCATCCAGCACGAAAGATTGTCTTCCATTTCAAAGCCCGGGTGAATGTCATGATTGTTTGTTGTATACTTTCTATATACCGTTGACTAACACATCTTGTTTGCATTTCAGCTATTGTACGCTCATTCTTAGAATAGTAAAGCGTTGCTTACTCCACTCAAACCCGTCTTCCTTCTCTACTTAATTCGGATCGTATAAAGAACGTTACACAGGTTGCCCAGGCCTAGACAGATATAAGAACGAAATAGAATGGTAGTGAGTCTCCAGCCTGTTTCAGCATGCAGCTCCCACCGATGGCCAATCAAGAGAATAGTAAGAAAACACAAGCCTGAATGAAGGATTTTAGTGGGGTACAATAACGTGTTTTTAACAAACATACTACAATACGATCGACGTTGCCTCTTCGGCTATTCCTGAATGTTGAAATAGACTGTCAGCAACGGCTTCATCCATATTCCCTCCGAAATCGAGTGGCATATTGTTCACTCGAATGCTGCTACGATTTCACTTTAAGGCCAGGAAGAATGTGGTGATTCATAAACTCATCTTTTCTTCGTATACATATCTCAAGCCTTCCCTTTTCTATTACAGCTACTGTACTCATGTTCTAAAAGATTAGAACCTTTCAAACGAGCCTTTCTCCTTCATTCTCTGCGTCTATAGAAAACTGCATTATGCTTATTTTGATAACGTTACCGGTTGGGTAAGAATCTATCCGAACATGATGAAAACCTAACGAAGTTTCTTGAAATGACAAAAAATACGGCATAACATTCAATGATACAAAGAACAATTTGGGAGGGTGAGTCAGAATATGGAAGAGAGAATTCACACGGCTGGGTCGATTGGGTTGACTGAGGCACTGGGGATAATAGGAGTGGGCGGGGTTAAAAGAAAACGGTCAACATCGAAGGTGCCACTTCGGGTGTAAACGTTTGAGGGTGGTGTTTCGTCGCACACTGGTTCGATAAAAGCTGCTTTCAAGCGGTCAATAGTAACCGTATCTTGATTACCATTTCTTTCGATGACGAAGTATTTGGCACAGCGGCTAATGACATTGAAGAGTCCAGTGTATGGGGCTTGCAGGGGTTTGCCCGTGTGATCAGTTCACTTTCTGGTGAGATTTCTAGACTAAGTTGAAATTGAACTTTCCCAATTTCCGGCGATGTACAACACATTCTTAAATCTGAAGTCAGAGCTGGAGAAAGCAGTTTGCGAAAAACGTGTAGTTGAAACCGATGCTTGCCGATATAGCCATAGCCGCCACGCTCAATCAGAGAGTTAGGCACGTTGCTTTCTACTCACGAACACCCCACCAGAGAGTCGCCATTCCTATGTTGAAAAAGAAGCGTACGCACTTGTTCAAGCTCTAAGAAAATAGAGTCATTACCTTTTCGAGAATCATTTTAAACTTTAAACTGATCAGAGGTATCCCGCTTTCATGTTTTTGAATACCAAATAAACAAAATAAAAAAATGCGAAAATTGAACGCTGGCGAGTTGAACTTGCTTGTTTCAGCTACGACGTTATCTACAGATTAACAAAACAAAACCATGTCGCAGATGCGCTTTCACGCGGATTTTGCG
This sequence comes from Atriophallophorus winterbourni, assembly GCA_013407085.1. Classification (NCBI taxonomy): domain Eukaryota; kingdom Metazoa; phylum Platyhelminthes; class Trematoda; order Plagiorchiida; family Microphallidae; genus Atriophallophorus; species Atriophallophorus winterbourni. Next base: position 7,208 of record JACCGJ010018054.1, read on the forward strand.
AATCAGTCAACGACAGCTCGAATCTAAAGAAACTTCATGATTTACTTTGCCATCCCGGTGTCACTCGCATGATTCACTTCGCCCGTTCACGCAATTTACTTCATTCTGTTGACGATATAAAACGGATGCCCAGCTCTTGTTGAATTTGTGCCGAATTCAAAGTTAAATTTTTCAAGCCTACACACTTTGTCCCAATCAAGGCCATAACTTTTGGAGTGCCTGCGTATCAATTTTAAGAGACCCCTTTCATCTGCCAATCGGAATCGGTTTTTGCTTGTTCCCGGTTTCCCTTAGCGTATGTCTGCGCGGATACAACATCGACGACCGTCATTTGATATCTGACTGATTTGTTGTCCATGTTTTGGATGCCATCCTATGTTCATCCTGACTGAGGGTCTTCATTCATATCGACCGAACTTTGTGATTATCTCCGCTTATTAAGTTGTAGTAACCACCCACTGTACCCCGTACAATCCGCGGTCTAATGGTCAAGATGAACACTTGAATCCTATGTATGAATGTATGAAAGCACAAGCCTGATCCAGGCAAAGTGCCGTACAGTCAGATACTGAATGTAGGCTGAGATACTGTCAGGTTGCCCAGGCCTAGACAGATATGAGAAAGAAAATAGAAAGCATGCAGCTCACTACCGATGTCCAATAAATTTAGCACGGTGTTAGCCACACAGCTGTACGATTGCACCTCCGTGCGGACGATTGCACATCCGTGCAAAAGTATACTTTTGTCGTTGGAGTCCAGATATCTGGAACTGAAACATTGGGAAGCCGTGCTACCGAACGCCCTCCATTCTATCAGGTCCTTATTGTGTACAAGTAGGAATTCTACACCACATACAAGAATGTTTCGACGCAATGGAAAAGCGACAACCGGCACATCCCTTCCCTGCTTGCCAGTATGTATGTATGAAAGCACAAGACTGATCTTGGTAATGTGCTACACAGTCAGAGACTGCAGTACAACCAAACCGAGTGTTAATGCGCAATAATCTGCGACATAATAAATACGAGTCATTGGCACAAAAAAGTGGAACTTATTGACTGGAATCCAACTTATGCAAAGAGTTGGTGTCGCTTCGTCAACTAACACCCATTGGAGTGCAACACGATGAAATTATTTCAGATGCCGATGTTCCAGAAGAACAACTGAACAATGCGCCTTCTGAAACTCCGCGCAACTTAGAACATGACGAGAGTCTCAATGAACTTGTCCTTCAACAATAACGCGTGCGACCATATGATCTGAGCAGCGGGGTAACTTAACTTATATCGTTATATCTGTTTGTGGTGTACTGTCTTTTACGTTATAAAACGGTATATATGAGCATCCGTTTCATTTTATAGCCGCATACTTTATCAAGAAGTTGCCTAAAGCCCAAATATCGGATCTTCTTACTCTCTACTCATAAATCCAGCAACCCGTTTACGGTTTCCGTCTCTGCATCCACTAATTGATGCTCTGATTTTTTCAAGGATGAGTTCTATGGAAAAATTCAAGAACTCATGTGGTTTACTTTGAAAAGTTAAATCGTTGTCTCAGCCGGATACAAATGCGCTCGTGGGTTGTCCATTTTCAAATGACCATTTATTGGGTGTTCAGAACAAAGACTTTATCTTGCCATCGCGAACTTACGCTGTCCGGCTCGTCACTGCTTTACCTGGAATTCTCCGCCGACGGCCTCATTCACACAAATCGTCCATCTTGCTATCATTCACTCGTAACGGGGTATTTTGCAAGGTTGCCGCTTATACTTTGCTATTTAGAGTGATCACGTGTTAGTGTGTGCTAAGCTCACGATGCGATTTGGCGGGGAACCTAGAAAGACCGAGAGTCTGCTGAATGTGGTCAGATTTATTGACAATCTGTCTCTCAGGGAGTTCCAGGCCAACATTGGTTTGTATCATTCTGAAGACCCCAAATATAGTGTCGATGAGCAATAGATTGGAATACATTCGTCCTTAAGGTAAGCACTTTAAATAGTTGTTGGCTAATTTTCCGTGTAGCTAAGTACTGGTTTCTGCGAATCCCTTCTAAGTAATAGACCAACGGTGGTTACTTTCTGCTGATGGGATACATTGTGTATCGCGAAGGCCTAATGAGCGCAAACTAGTTGAAAGTTTGAAATCTGACCGGGAAAGTTTGTAAAGTTCTGAGGATACGGCGGCAATTTCAGAATACTACTGGTAGCGGGTGGTTAGCGACAGTTAAGCGATGCGTGAGTCAGATTTAACATGCACCTGCGCATAGAGCGATGTCTTAAGGAAGGCTTTAGATGGTCTGATCGGCGCGGGAGTTGAAAATATGTCGAGTGAAAGGGCTACCGATGTTAAGTATAGATGAGTTTGCACTTCTGGGAGGTGTATCTCATATAACGCAACAAGCCCTGAATCGCCTGGTTCTTGAAGCTTCAAGGTACGGCGTGTGCGTTACACCTAACAAATCTTCAACACTTATCTAAGACTGGAGCGGCTCCCTTCCAAATCTAACTGCGATGTCAGTCTAAAACTGGTCAATGGCTTCCTTCACCGCAACAGTTTTATCTATGCTGGCGGTTGTGTCCTTCGAGGCTGTCACGCGAAAATTTATTTGCGTAATGGTTGGTGCTATACCCCACGTGTGTAGCTCTAGATCGAAGCCTGTGGTGCCTTTTGGCTGATTATTTGCATTATAATATTTTATGCAATATTCTTGTTGTATTGTTTAGAAAGCATAACATAAAAATACTTTGTATTCGCATATTTCACTTACCTGTTCTTTTTTCAAAACCTTTGGTTTTCTTATCCTACCTCATGTTTCTTGCGCGTTGCTTAGCCTACCTCCGTGTTTCTTTCTATACGTGTATACTTTAATCATGTTTTACTTCAATCTATATAGGATAATCGAACACGATGCCCTCTGATGAATATTCCATTGCAAAACATTACTTGTCACGTGCTATCGATAAAGAATCCGAAGGTAATATCTTAACGTTATTTTTTGTTTCGTAGATTTCTTGAAGGCAAAAGAATATTACGTAAAGGCCATACAACATTTCGATAATGTGATTGCAGTGTCTTTAGATTCAGGTACTGGGC